>LPNL01000008.1:550666-605008 GCA_001749795.1 Hanseniaspora opuntiae
CAATTAACATTAAAAAAAATACTTTATAWYAATTAATTGAAAACATTTAATAGTTTATATAACAATCATACTTACTCAAKATTATAACTTCATGAATATAACAAAGGTGGACAGCATGGCAACAGCAACACCATAAAAGATCATGTTTTCAATGTCGATGGCATTCTTCATGATCTTGTCGTTATGCACAAGTTTTCTGGCTGTTCTCACGTACACATCAGTCTTCTTTGGTTCCTTGCCCTCAGGCAAGTTCTTTTGGGTCATCATTTCCATGTACTGCTGGATCTTGGCTATCTGGATGTTCAGCTTCAAGTAGTTAGGGTCCTCGACTTGCAGCTTGGCCTTGATCTGCTTCAGGTAGTAGTCAAAGATCTCCAAGGTTCCCTTGAAGGTTCTGGACTTCAGGATCAAGTAACAGGTCTCACCCTTTCTGATCTTGATGTTGTCCTTTGTTAGGATGTCCTTGTTGTTGAAGATCAGAGCCATTGTGGCAATGGCCATGACCTGTGGGATGCAGCAGAACTGGTAGGATGATTGTTCCTCAACAAAACTCAAGTAGTTAAGAACATCAGTGACGTGGCTCAATGAGTTCAAGACCATGTCGTTGATGCACCAGATCCCGTTTTGTTCGTTTTCAACCAGACTCAAGTCCTTTAAGTTCTCACAGTGCTTGGAGTAAATTTCCCTTGGCCAGAAGGATCTCTTGTCCAACAAGTCCTCGTAGTAGTCTCTTGTGATGTTGACTTTTTGTAAGAATAAACCCATTGATTCCATCAGTCTCTTGTCGTTGGCATCAGTCAATAGAGTCTTTGAGGCAAAGCCAGCTTGGACCAGAATCTCAGTCAACCCTTCCCCAACTAACCCAGCCACATAGTGACAATACAGATCATAATCCTTGATTGTTTCCACACCGTTCAAGTTGAAGTTTTCATCCAGAATGTAGTCAGCCATACCATTACCCATCTTCTTGGTGATGTCCTTGATGATTCTCTTGTATGCATCATCGAAAGTGTGGTAGACGTTCAGGATCTTGTCAAACTCCAGCAAGACACACTTGTCCTTCTCTGTGTCTGCGTTTCCGGTGAATGTCCAGTCCTTCAAGTCCAACTTCTCATGGAAGGATCTTAGTAGCGGGATCTTGATCTTGGAGTCAATGCTCATGTCATCCTCAACAGTGTCCAAAGCTCTCAAAACGAGGTAAAAAATCATGATCACGTCTTTTAAAGAAGGATGCAGCTGCTTGATGACCATGGCAAATGATCTGGAAGTTAGGGTTAGCAGTTCGTAACATCTCTTCAGGTCAGCATTGGTGATTGGCTTGGTTTCGTATAGATCCTTTTGCAGAAACTTGAGAGTTATCACAGCCTTCAGTTCCAGAGGGTGTGACAAAAGTTGAGTTAATTTACCCATATTAGTCAATAATATATATGTTTTACTTTGGGAGAGGGATGAAGCAGATGTTTTTAATATTCAAATTTGTTGTATTTTTCAAAAAAAATATACTTTTGACATGGTTTGGGAAGCACGCCTGGAAAAAAGAAAGGAAAAAAAATTTTTTATAGGAATCCTCCCGGCGTGATTTACTTTCAATTTGAAAAAAATTACTCGTTTATATAAATATCTACTCATGAAGATCAATCATCATGAAATCGTTAACTTCCGCCATGTTGGCCACAAAGCTCAACACTGTTTTGTCCCGACACAGGAACGATAGCTTGAGCTCATTGTTCAGGTCCATTGTTTCCCTTGCCTTCACTTCATCGTTGACTTCCATCTTGCATTTCAATTTCTTACTTGTGTCGTAAGCCACATCCACTTCTTTATCGTACTTGGTTGGTGCACCATGTGCCAATAGTTCCTTGAATGTAGCTAAATGTGATTCCTTGTAGTGTGTAATCACTATGGCCTTTTGGTTGACATCTTGCTTATTTTCAAGTTCCAAAAAGCATCCAATACCGTGCGAGACCTTGAACTTCTTAATAATCCATTCAATTTCCCCATCCACTGGCGCATTGTCCAATAGCTGAATTCCCAGTATACCTGTTTTATAATCCCAATCCTTGAATTCCAAACTTAGGTACATCTCCAAAAACCTCAAAATTCCCCTGTCTATTGCATAATATTTGGAATCATAAAGGGAAAGATCAACATTCAGTATTTGTTCTGGAGTGTTTTTGTTGTGTGTATCAATCAAGTCTTTCACAACCTTTAATTGTTGGTTGTTTCCATACTTCCCAACCTTAGGAATCACTGCAAAGATCTTGAATTTGATTCTTTTGTTTTTCTGCTTCTTCCACCAGGACTGCATCCCCACTATCTGATCAACTCTGTCGTCATACATCAGAATGGACTTCAGGTTCTTGAATTTCCTCATGAACTTCACAATGACATTCAGCTTGTACTGCATTGTGTACTTATAATCCTTCTTCAGGAAGATACAATCAAACTTCAATTCCTTGTGGAAGATTGTTCTGTTGGCTATGTCCCCCTTCAGAAGCTTTGTGAAGGTATCCATGAACTTGTCCTCTCTTCTCCCTGTCATCATCACAGTGAGACAGTCCTTTTGCGCATATGAGTCGTGAATCTTCATGATGATGTCATATGACCAGTACTTGTGGTCTATTTTACACTGGTCACAGTAGCACCTGCCCCTGGGGATGCCTTCACTGGCTGATGCCTTTTTCTTTTCGTCTATCCAGTTGTTTATGTAGGTTTCCAGGCTGTATTGGTAGCACCACCACCCACCGCTGTTTTTCATGCCCTTGAATGGGATCAGATAGTCCTTGGCTCTGCTGGTGAAGATGTCTGCAGAGATGGAGGGCGAGTAAAACATGGTCCCATCAAAGTCGTAGATGTGGATGTCCTTGATTTTACTGTTGACTTTGCTGGTGTTTAGGTCATTGGAGGGATGGGGCAGTTCGTAGTATTGCAGAGCATCTTTCAAGGTGTTCAAGTTCATTAATTGGATATGTTTAGTATGGTTTTTTTTAAATTGAAATTAGATTGTAGTGTACTAAAAGATAGTATATTTAGGAATAGAATATAATATATGGTACCACGAAAGATGTTATTTGTCCTTTCGGGAAAAAAAAATAGCATTGAAAAAAAATGCTAGTCATGTTAATTCAGAATGAAACATTGAAATAATACGTATTTTGGAAAAAAAAAAAGTAATAATGAATGGTATTTAAAGAGTTAWACACATGATATGCTTGTATGACTGTACTGCAGAGGTAGTGCTTCATTTTTTATATACTGAATGTTTTTAGCTGACACTTTTTCAATTAGGTAGGCTAAAAASWAAATAAATAAATATTTGCTCAGTAGTTATGAATCCACATAATGTAACAATRTGYTTGGAACATGATTTCCARYTTTAGAGTTTGGCWTRAATAAATTGGAAATACCGGGTATGTTCTCTARAGTTTGTTCTCTAGAGTTTACKTATYACTTGGTAGCGRAACACAGAGTACACGTGACTATAAAAATTTTAAAACTCTTTTTTTTTTCTTTTTTTTTCTTTTTCTTTCTTTTTTTTTTTCACTAATGAATTCTTATTCAGCTAAGTAATRTAGTATCATACATTTATTAACAGACATGTWTCTTCATTTGAAAAAGAAAACAACCTCCAAATAAACAATACAATCATCATTCTAGCCTGTACAAAAACTTTWTTTTGTTTTTTTTTCCTTTTTTCAATTTCTTGATTTGCCCCTTTGCATTTGATTGTAATCATACGMCACTATYCAACAACATATGAACTTCTTCAATATGCGTCGATGCCTTAGCAGACTAGCTAAGCTCCAACAGCAGACGACAAGGCTTTCAAACACAAACAACATCATTTTCAATTACCATCTGGATACACACCATTACAATCATGARAAAGTTGACGCTGATTATCCAAAGAAGTATGAGAGATTCATGGATGAGCAACTACTGAATACCATCAAGCGTGCTAAGGATGTTGATGTTCCCCCACAAGAGCTGAAGTCAATCAGTGACTTCAAGGAGCTAACCACAAAGGCCAGATCCAGGTTATTGATATCATTCAGACATCACAACATCACAAATGAGGACATCTTCAATGATTTCATAAGAAACCTGTTTCACCACAAGACCATTCTCATGAACGACACAGGTGTGCGGTTCTACATAAGAAGCATGAAGTACACTGACTTCTGCATTGATCTCAAGCAGCTGAACTACATAATAAAAAACATCATCAAGACAGGCAGATACAATGAAGTGGATGAAGTYCTTGAGGAACTTCACCTGTTCAATGGTATCAATGAACAGGACTTTTCAATGGTGAAAAAACCAACTCTTTTGAACAATGGGTTTCTTGACAGGCTGTTTCAAAGAGARAATAACGACAGCATGGTCAAGGTTGAACTGCTCGACAATCTCATAAAGGTTTACTATGAACTCAATGATTATAGATACATGAAAGAACTAATCAGATACAGAGAGAGATATCACAGGGACAAAATCATGGACACAGAAACAATGTTCATCAAAGTGAACTGGAGAATCAACTCCAATTACAACCATAAATTCATAACCAAAATAATCCATGACTTTGTACAGTWCCAGGGCATAAAGTATGAAAAACTGGACATGCCCATGTTTTATAAAATATTGGAACAACTGCTTACCACTGGAGACATTGAATTGATATCGTTTTATTTGAACGCTTATAGAGATCAATTYGATACAGCTCAAGACCCCCTAGTGCTGCTAATGTTGAGTAGATTCAGAAGCTTTTACCTTGGAGACAACACCCCCAACGCGTCTTACTACCAAAGGAAACTACAGTATCAAATGTACTTCAAGGATTATACTTTAAAAAATGACATTCACCAATGCGGTAGATTACTGCATCTTGTAAATAAGGATATGGACATTTCACTGATACTAAAAGACCAGAATTGCCTGGAATTAATAAAAACAAAGAACAAGCATCCCATCGGTTCATATTTTATAGAGACGTTGTTGAAGATCAACAGCAAAAAGATCATAAATCAAAARCAAGTGTTTGAACTTTTGAGCAAAGAAAACATCACCCCTTCAAACTTGGACGGAACAGCAGAACTGGACTTGAACTATTATCGAATGCTACTGGCGTATGAGTTCAAGGACATGGASTACTTCAAGAACGAGTTATCCAAGGAATCTTCTCCTTCGATGATGGAGCACTTTGACTTATATTTGAAAATGTACAGGGAGTTCTACCCGAAAATGGCAGAGAACCTGCTGATGGTTCTGATGAGCAACTCCATAGTYAAGGCCGAGGATGAAGTCAACCCGAAGGTCGTTGCGTTCAACAAGATGCTTACAGGTTACAAAATGGACCAGGAGAAGTTTAACAAATTAATCTTTTCCAAGGCCACGCCTATCATYGATGATCTGATAAACATCCAAAGACTCCACCATGAAGACAGGATCCTCACATCYAGACACATCCTGAAGAAATGGCAATACGGGTACGAAAGCCTGTTGGGGAAAGCCAGGCAAAAGGAGGTGTCCAAGTTCCAGCTACCCCCAACTGAAACATTACTGAGCATGGACTCCATTTTCAGAAATCCATTCATTGAGGAAAACTTGGAAAAGAACAGTCTTTGCCAGGCCATCTCAATGAACTATTACTTGAGGTTTTTGCTGAGCGACTATGATGAGTGCTCGTTCAATGATTTCYTGCAGACAAAGAGACACTTYAGAAACATATTCCCCGTTGAGCTGCTCACAAGGGAGTTCCACCGATCAGTGGCAAGMGATGAGCTTGAGGTTGTGAGGGAAGTCGACAAGGGTGTGGCTGCTGCTGTGGTGAAGAAGTACGAGGTCCCAACTGTGGCGAACTACAAGACGATGCTGAACACGAGGCTGAAGCGGAAGTGGTACAGTGAGTCGTTCCACCAGGGTCTGAATGACGAGTGTTTGCTCCAGTTCCTGAAGGCACTGCGGGAGTTTGAAGAAACAGCAAAGCTACTGGTCCACAACACGGACCTTCTGAAGCTCCCATACTTCAAGCTGCAGCTCCAGGCATTCATGGAAAACAGCATCATAGCCATGCTCCACCGCCACAGGTACATATCAGCATCAATGGTTCTGAAGCGATACCTGTGGGGTTATGTGTACAACTTCATGAGCGAGACCTCTGAGCCCCTTGTTGAGTGGCCAAGCCGGAAGATGCTGAGTGTTGTTAAGAATGTCAAGGAGACGTTCCTGGGTCTGCTCAATGTCAAGGAGGAAGCTGTTGTGTTTTATGATGTTATTTATGAGAACCTGAAGAAGTTGAGTGCGGACTCAGAAGCGAGCACAGAAGACGCGAAAATCATCCTGAGCAACAAGCTGGTTGACGACCTGCCCTACAAGAACAAACAGTACTCTTACAAGGACATGCTYGCCACAAGACGCTTCTTCGATGARCTAAGAAYCAAGTTTCCGAAATCGAAGCTGTACTGGATACTGAAGATGTTTGATGAGCTCAAGAAGGTGAACAATGTGCTGTTTAAGAAGAACAAGAAGAAGCACGAAAAGGCAACACAGGACTTGTTGGTTATYTATGAGAAGCTGAGCARCCACTTGAAGTAGRCTGATGGGAAYATTCGGAATGTTTGCAACCAATCTTATATATTTATTAATGTTTTTTAATCTTTTTCTTTTTTAAGAGAAAAAGGGAGATGAGGGTAAGAAAAAAAAATGATCCCGCTAATAACACCATTGGGGGATCATGAGGTTTTTCACCTTTCTTTTTTTGTAAAAATATCGTCAAATGGTGTGTGAAGGATCTTGAGCAAACCATGTATACAACCTTCTTCTAGGATAGATCTATATATACAAAAATGGCAGAATCTGTTGAGATGGAAAAACTTGAAACACTGGGGAACAAGTTCCAGTGTCCCATTTGCCAGGAGTGCATGTGTGTGCCGCAGTCGCTCCAGAAGTGCAAGCACACGTACTGCTACGAGTGTCTGAAGAAGTGGTTCATGAAGTCSATTAGAATCAACACACTGAGGTGTCCGATGTGCAGGCTCGTTGTGGAGGATGAGCCGTTCAACAACAAGATCCTCCAGAGTGTGATCATWGCATACAACGAARTCATCACCAACACAGCATACTTTGAGCGSTTGAGGAARGASAAGCTGGACTACGAGCTTGATCTGAAGAACAACACGCTGTTTGAAAAGACATTCAAGGACACGGGAATGGGTGTTGTTGACATGGACGATGGGGGAGTCATCAGGTGTTCGTCGTGCCATTGGGAAATCGAGCCTGGTGAGGAGGACCAGAACGAGTGTCCGCACTGTGGGGTGGTGTTCAGAAGCATTGGARCGAGAGCCAGCGATGATGGGGAGAGCATCGACACGGAGGGGGAGCAAAGCGATGCACACAACGACAGTGGGAGTGACCTCACGGGCTTCATCATCAGCGAGCTGAGTGAGGACGAGGTGAACAACAGCGAGAGCTCGATGAACTCRGACTACTACGAGTACAACGAGGAAGAGGTGGATGAGGTGGAKGACAGACGAAAGAGAAAGCGAGAGGAGGWRGTGGATCTGAGCACTGAAGATGCTGTGGTCACGAGCAGGAGCAGGGGCAAGCGGGTTGTTGTTCTAGAYGATGATGAGTAGGGTKTTTGYTTTATTGACTGTATGGATGGTGTGGTAATAATGTAGACTTCTGATTGGTTCACTGTGGGTGTGTCTTATATCCGATATATTCTYTCTTTTTTTTCTCATGATCCACCTCACTGGTGGCAWTTCTGGTGTGGAAAAAAATTTTTAGTCTCCAAAAAAAAAAATACCCAGTACGCTTAGTGTTGATTTTACACTGTGGACACWGAYTGGGGGAAAAATAAAMCATTATARTTTACTAACAGTCTTAAAGAGTAAACCASTACAACAGAGACCAAGGATAACAACACACAATGAGCAACATCATCGAAAAGCAAAAGTTCTACCAATCACAAAAGAACACCCCTATCTACTTGAGAGGTAAGGGCTCCAAGTTCCTAGTATATCCATTCTTTGCTGCCCTGGCCGTCACCACCGCTCTTCCTTTGTACTACGCTGGTAGATGTGCCTTTGGTAAGAAGGGTGACGATCCACTATTCTCCTAAGAAGGGTGCATACAGCCATATTCCATATAACTCAGCAAAACAAGMAAAAGAGACWYAGAGTATGTATAGACACTTTTAAGAAGGTACCAGAGTATGAGATTTTTTTACAATGATACACAAAAGAAGACATATATGTAATAGACCATAAGYTGTCTATTTATTTATTGTAGGTATATATGCTTACTATATATATTTTATTATTACAACGAAAACAAGAARRTTCATTCAAATTAAACGAAAARGGAGTAKGAAAGGCAYRGCTTGTTRATGCATTTGTTACTCCCATTATATCCWTGWAGTTCAGTTGTGAGAGTTTTACCSCTGRCCTCGTTACTGGACTCGTTCTTGGTTAATTTGTTCAAAGCGCTACCCGAAGAAAAAAATATAGYGCAGRSAGCGTTCAAAGACACCTGATSATATATCAGTAGGGAACGTATCYTTGTATAACTCTTGATAACAACTAYACACATCMMTTGACTCAAACAACCAGTACACTGTTTCAAAAAAAAATCTGACATCATGTTTAAAAGACTATATAGAAGCATTTACAAGCCAAAACCAAGTGCCAATCCTAACCTCACGCTGTTTAGCAACAACCCCACCATCACTTCATACAGCATATTCAAGTACAAAGCCAAGCAAAACTTAAAAGTCATAGGCKTTCTMTTTGCATCATTTGTCACATACAAGTCATACAATTTATTTGCCAACCATGAAGATATCAACATCCCCCTGTACTATACCAACAACGACAATCTTYTCAGAAACRTTATATTACAGGATCTACTAGATAACGATATAAACTTATTTTACATTGACAATTTGATAAAAGGGAAGCTTTTAAAAMTYATAGATAATGATGCCATCAAATTCAAAAATGACAAATTAACAACTGATAATGTTAAGATTAAAAATGACAACAACTTTGAGCTGTTCATGCCCATCAAGTACCTAACCTTATCTTACAAAGATAACCTAAGCATCAGCTACAACATAATCCTAACCATCAACCCCTTCAAGGTCATCAACAARTTGGTTTCCAGCTTGAGCAAGGACAAGCTCAACACAACTGAGGAGCTTCTCCTGATGACCGACAATGCCAGTGGTAAGGCTGATGGCAGCCATCATCTCACAAACAACATAAGACACTATCAGCTGCTCATCAAGAGCACKTATAAGACAAACCACAACAGCTGCATCGAGTATGAAGCCCTCATAGACAACTACCACAACATCACATTCAGCAGGGTCATCCTAGCCTACGTGGACAAAAACGGCGACTGGGTCAGGCAAACGTTGGTTTAGTCAAACATCTCATTGATCTTGCTCACATCGATGTCGTTGTTTGTTATCAAGCTGTACGAAATGTCACTGCTCATGATCTTGTTGATGCTGTCATAGGTCCTGTTTTTGTCCAGCAGGGCCTTTTGCTCCGCAAGCTTCTTCTTCAGCAAATCCGACTTGATGCTGGKGGCCTCCTGCTTCTGTTCACCCACAKGTGTCTGCTCAYTTTTATATACTTCCCTTTTCTTACTCTGTTTGTTATCTGGTTTCTTTTTGGTGTAGTCTCTCTTGGCAGGYAGCTTYATTTCTCCCTTGGCCTTGGCGGGCTTCTCCTGTTTCTCAGCAGGCTTGGTGGTGTTTATTTCATCTTTCAGCATTTCCTGCACTAACAATGTGCTCTTCAGCTTGTGTCTTCTTGATGAATTAGGGTGGCTGCTGTTTGTGGATGTATTAGCTGACATGTTTTGTTATTATTGGTTGAGYAGTTTATCTATCTTGAAAGTAAAGAAGAACTTAATAAATGGATGACGATTATCTTTTTTTAAATTAAAAAAAAAAAGGAACGGAAAATCATTCACATAAAGTTTTTTTTTTTTTCAAAAAATAAAAATAAAAACAAGATTAATTTAGGYTTAAGATCATCGTTTTTGTTGATTACATTATAAATAAGATGGATATTCAGACCGAAACAGTATTGACCTCATYCTTTTAWTAATAACAATATATYAATAATGTCAATAATGACACCAAGCMACAGCATTGRTTCGACAATAAAGGAAAAGAAAAATAGATCACTCAAGGCATGTGATTACTGTAAACATAAAAGAATCAGATGCGAGTTTATCAGCCTTGAAAAGGGGTGCAAAAACTGTACAAAACTGAACAACATAAGCTGTTCCCTACTCAATGACCAGTCGCTATTATCTTTGAAACTATCAGACTCAGTAGCRAGTGSTCCATCGACAAACAAGGCAATAGTCAAGAGCAGCTCCAAAAACAAAACCCATCATTTCAAAATCGTTGATACTGTCAACAACAAAACTATCCCGCTACTAGAAAACCAGTCAAATGCAAAGCAGATTGATCTGATTCAGGATACAAATCTCAAGGTGACAAAGCTACTGGAGATTCTGTCGAATAATCAAACAACAAAAAGCATCAATAATCATAATCAACCATTGTTCATGTCCCCAATTGAGAATGAACCCAGTGTGGGACCATATCTCATAGATAACAACACTGAACCAACTGTGGAAAACACTGAAGAAGATGTTGAAAACACCCCAGACAGCAATCTGAACATAGTTATGGATTTCAAGGAGGACTACAGGAGCCTGTATGCCCCCTTCACCAGTCTTACCAGGTACGTCAACAAGCTGAACATCCCTTTACAAATAAGAAACCTACATGATCCTGATCCACTTGATCTTACGGGGACAGAATCAGCCAACAATGCCAGTGGGGTGCTTGAGTTCAARTTCAAAGATGATGTTATCTCACAAAACATCCTCACCATGTCGGAATGCATAACCTTGCTGAAGGAGTTCAAGGACAACTATGGAGCATGGGTGAGTTTYCCCCAACATCTCAGTCTGGAGGTKATTGTTGAAAACATAAGAAACTCGAACTGTTCCTTGCTGCTGACGTTATACATGGTCCTGTCACTGCGGTACACGCTGTACTACCATGACCTGAAGACGAAGGTTTACAAAAGCCTGCTTYTGAAGCTGAAGTACGACTATGCCATGGARTTTGTCAACTTGGGGAATGCCTTTAAGATTGARTATATCCAATCYCTGGTGATGCTATCAGTGTATAGCAACTCCCTGTCTTCTGACTTTCAAATTTTTGACTCGTGGTTGATCTCAGGACTGGGGCTGAAAATGTACTTGAGCAATGGGGTCAAAAACAACTTCCAAAACTTCAACAACAGCTTGAACTACTTTTCCATCTTTGGTGATGAAAACGAACTGAATGACATGTCTTTGAGTCACAACAGATTGTAYAACCAYTTRTGYCTGGCGCATCTCAACCATTCATTACTATCTGGGAGACCATCGATCCTTCAGGACAACGATATCAAAAGATGTGTCCTAACACTGCAGTCTCAAAAGGCATCCCACTTTGAYGGTAGAATGCTTGCTGAGATTGAGCTTTATTGGCTCATGGAAAGRTTCCAGCGGAATGGACTTAAGGATTCAACCAAAATCCAGCTGGACTTCAACATCACAAGCATCAATCAGAACTACGTGGCCTCTGCWCAGGGAAACAAAAAAGACATTGACCTGAACAGCATGCTTGCCAAGATTGACCAGTGGTGGAACAAGTGGATATACCTGTCCAAGCAACAGATCGAGGAGTTCATCGACTTCACATATCACTTTTCATATGCCAACATGATTCTGATGTACTACCAAAAGCACAAGTACATACCGCCGTCAACCACTGACAAGCCACTGGCCTACTATTCAAGAAAGAGACTGTCGTCAAAGATCAAGGAACAGATCATCAACAAGGAGAATCTCTTCAAGAAGTCCAACATGAGCAACTTCGAAAAGCTGAAGAACTCGAATGTCCTATCTAACCAGTTCCCCATGTATGACCTGAACATACCRCCTGCCAAGAGACAGGACCTCACCGACCACTGCATAAAGGCACTGGAGCTTTTCAAGCCTGTTGATCTGAACCACTTCAGATTCCTCTCYGACCAGCTGATCTACTCCGTGTACTACACTGCAGTTATATACTTGAAGTTTGGAGTCATTGATGAGAATGGGAAGATGCTGGTGAAGGATCTATCCGAGAAGTTCAGGAAAATCAGAGAGGGAGAATTGAAGAGTTTCTGGATTGAAGAAGTGGACTTAAAAGTGCCGAGTTGTATTCTGCAGTACTATTCCTCTYTGGAGGCGTTGTTAAGAGAGAATGAGATAGAAAAATCATCAATAAACTAGTTCTTGTTAATAGATGAAWTTGAGGCATTCATATATAGAAAAAAMTGAGCAATGTATTATTTAWTTMWTTTTTTTTTTATTTTYTGTYTTAAAACGTCGTGTATGAAGTGCACCATCCAACAAAGTTTCTGCCAACACAGCTTGAACTTAAGGTTGTTGTGAAGCTTGTTGTGAGTGTACTGGTCACCCTTGTGGTGGTCAAAGAAAGTGTTGGTTCCGGCTCTGGCTCTGGATTGACAAAGTCCCAGTCAAAGCATTCAATGCAGGGGTTTTCAGTTCCCTTACCGTTTCCGATGTAGACTGGTTCTGGAACGTCCATTTCTTCCAAAACATCACTGATCACAGTCTTGATTCTGTGTTTTCTGACATCAACACTCCACTTCAGCTCCTTCACAGTATCGTATGAAATCTCCCATCCTGAATGACACCTGGACTCCATTGCATATCCAGCTAGGTTGCACGAGCTTGACGCACCGTTGCAGGTACCCATATAAATTGGGTCTGCTGTGTTTCCRATGTGCCATATCATGTCAAAGTCAGGATCGAATGGCAAGGGTAGATGCAATCTCTGGCTTGCCAACAAGTCCCCAGGACTCTCAAATGCCACACCCACCAGTCCGTATGTTCTGGCAACCAATGACGATAGKGCCCCACCCAATGAGTGGCCAGTCGTCCATATTTGATAGCCGGGGTTGTTTCTCTTSACCTGTCTGTATATCTCAATGCTTTGCTTGTAGTAGTTGCTGTTGTTTCTGATGTTCTGTTCCAAGCACTTTTCGTTGCATGTGAATGAATCCATGTAGCAGTCGCAAACAGGTGTCCATAAGTACGTGACCCTTGCACAACAACAGGAAAACAAAAGATTGTCATTGAACTTGTCGTTCTCAATGGTATCCCCATCCTGGCCKGTGCCGGGCAAGCCCTTTGAYGAAGTGCCCTTGTATGAGATTATCACGATCTTTTGATCCTCGTTCTTGAATACATGACCTCTGATGGAGTCGTCATCCCATCCAAACGAGTCATCGTTCTGATCAGTCACATTCTGCCAGTCTCCCGTGAAGGGGTCCCTGACGTAAGCATTTTGAGACATCTTGGCTAAACTCACTATGGTTTCTTTGTCTGATAAATCCGGTATCAATGTGCTCTGCTTTGAATGGTAGTTGAGCTTTATGTTAAGAGAATCTTCGTCTTTGGGGCTGATTTCTTCTATTACGATGTTGTTTGTGTTTGTGCCCAAAGCAGTTATGCTATCAGTTTCCAACAATGCAGATGAAATCTTAAACACTGCAGAGTGTTGGTGATTATGCTTTTGAAAATCTTGCAACTTCATAAAACCTTGTATGTTTCCGTTGAGTGTGTAATATATTGAGAAAGTGGAAAGAATTATGGTAATTGGGACCAGTGCGATAAGAAATCTTCTGTATTTCTTAAAGCCACACAAATTCTTCATCTTCATAGCTTATTCTGATTGTGTATTTTGAGCTAAAACGTTTATTTGGATATGCTAACTTATTTGTTTAAGTCTATACTGGTAATGTTATATAGATGACTTTATATATTATCTACATGTGAATCAATGTATCAAAAGTATAAAGATAACATTCTAAGATCATTATCAAGATCTCAACAACAGAGTGAGTTTTTTTGATGCCATTTTTTTGTTGAGCGCTGATAAAAAAACTCATTTGTTCAGGAACCTCTTAAACCCGAAGATAAAGCAGAAACGTAATTTCACTCTAAATAAATAAGTCAATATATAATCCAATCAACATTAGTGCTCACTGAGGGATAACATGCTGCCACAAGTGTCCAGACACTTCAGGCAAGATACTCAACCTCATAGTAGCTTTCATCGCTGTTGCAGTCACTCTCCCTCTTACTCAAAACATCATCTATACATTCTATCAGGTTCAGATCATTCAACTGATACTTAAACTCATCAAGCTTGATTCTTGAGTGCACTGATCTGTCAATGACTATTTTCAGATCTCTCACTACACTCAAAACGATCTTGAAGATATCAGCGATCTCCATGTCGTTCTCTTGCTGTTTCATGTTCTTAGTGTATTCATAGGCTATCAATCCCGTGAACAAGTCTCCACACCCGTAGATTATTGTGTCCTTCAAGTAGAATCTGTCCAGGTTGATCTTTCTGATCATGTTTGGCTTCAGTGTGGAGGAAATGAGTATATACGGAGTTGTGTTGTCTATCATCACAGAAGTCACTATCAGGTTCTGTACCTTTGGGTACTTATCATGAAACTTCTTTATCAACTCAACAAAGTACTTGTCATTCTTAGTCTTTTCATTGTCGTACTCCTTATTGACTAGCAACTCCAATTCAAATTGGTTTGGTAGAATACAATCGATTTCTAAGTTAGTTATCAAGTTCTGGTATGATTTTACAACCTTGGGACTGCAATACAGTTTTCCATTATCCCCCATTATGGGATCCAATATTAATTTAGTGTCCTTATTTTTTTTCTCCATTAGTACCTCAGTCAAGTAGTCTATGCCTGCTGCATTGTTGAAATATGACAATATTATACAGCTATAGTCCATTTGCAGAAACTCAAACAGTGATGTCTTCAGCACTTGGTTGATCAAAACATCTGGATCATAGTTAACTACAGCAATCTCTGCATACTCGTTGTTAATCAAATACTTTGGATGTGTGTTCAGCTGAACTGTATTCAAAATGTCAATGTTCTTCACATCAGGTTTGAACTGGATGGCCATGTTTATGGCCTTGTTGCCCACGTACCCATGGACGACATGTGAGGAGATCGACAAGAAGTTCATCTAACTTGATGTTTTGGCTTTATGGTTGTCTTCAGCTATTTTTTCTAACTACTTAGAAGTGTATACTTATAGATGAACATAGACATGAGTCATAGCACCTAACAGCTTCTTTGAAGAATGAATGTAAAAAAAAAGAATGCCAGAACTCGATAGCGCTTAACGAATGTTCCCAAAAAAAAATATATGGAATCAATAAACGGTGGCTATATTTTTTTTTCCAACTCCCCCTTTTTAATGAAAGCTTAAAACAACGACAAAACACCAAAAAACAGAACACTAAAACATACACCTGGCCCCTGTATAATGAAAGTTGAAGTTCTTAAGAGTAATCTGAAATACCCCCTCTATGCCTGTAAGTTCATTGCAGATGATCTGCTTCTGGTAACCGGCGGTGGTGGTGAGGGAAACAACGGTATTGACAACAAGATCACTTTACTCTCAATTGAAAACAACAAGATCAAAAAGTTTAGGGAGTTGAAGTTAAGCGACGATAGTGACTCCCCCACATGCATGGACTTTGCTTATCTGTCCCCAAACATCCAGGACAGCTTACCCAACTCTGTGTTGCTAGGTTCCGATGATATCCAGGACATTATCAAAGTTGATGGTGTCTTTTTGCTGGGATGTAATGAAAACAGTAACAAAATCATGCAATCCAATATCAACAACTCTCTGCAAAGATTCAACTACGAAAACCAACACATAAGATTTATCGCCTCTGTGGACTATGACCAAGATGAACAAACTCCAAGAGATTTAAACACATACTTGAAATTTTTGAAAATCTCAGATAACATTGAGTTTGCCGCTTGCTGCACAAGTAAGGTTCCTTCCGTTATCAGAATCATCAATCCAATTACCTTGAATGAGTTGTATGAAATTGAAACTGGTAACGAACTAAGAGACTTTGATTTCCAAAAGGGTAAGCAGGCAAAGATCTTATCCTACATCACCAAAAGTACCTGTGAATTGATTTCTTGTGTTACTGGTACATTCATCACGAAATCATACCACTTTGACGTCAACAAGTACACACCATTGAAGTTGGTTTTTATTAAGGAAGATTGCTTCTTTATCATCTTGAAAAACGATATCAGCAACAAGTTTGAATTGCACTTGTTCTCAATGACAGGTGAGATCAAATTATTGAAGATTCATGAATTGAAGAATTTAAGCTTCAAGGGAATCACCAGTGTTGATTATTCCTCTGATGAAAGTATTTTAGCTATATCAGGCAATGACAACTCTGTGAATTTCTTCCATTTGTATTATAAACAAGCCAACTCTAGCAATCACTCTTCAATAATACCAGCTTTGTCCAACAGTAAGTTAAAATTCTTGAAGAAATTCAGTGATTTGCATACTTTTGCAATTACAAAGATTGCATTCAATCAATCAGGCTCTAGATTGAGTACTGTCAGTGCTGACAACAGTGTTTCTGTCATTAATATTCCAAAGAACTTCAAGAAACACAAGCCAACAACCAAAAAGTTCTTGAGCTTTTTATTCAAGCTTATTATTCTTGTTGGATTGTGTATCATTGGTAAGTTTGTATACGAAAACGACTTGCACATTTACACCAAAGATGCTTTATTGGATTTCAATGAGGATACTTTCCAACCATTGATGAAGGACAAGGTCATTCCATTTGTCAAGGAAAAAATTAATAGAAACAAAAACGTAGACTCAGAGTACTTCAAGTTCAAATCTAGCCAAGACAGTGATGATTTTGATCAAGTCACCATCCTATCCAAGGACTCCGTTGCAGCAACTTCAACCAAGCCTTTGTCTTACTCAACCACATCCACCAAAAAAAACTTTGCAACCTCAGATTCAATCAATCATGGCTATTATGACCAAGTTGTTGAAGATGATGATGCCCCTATTGCATATGATGATTACTTGCAATCTTTGAATGATATTGTCTCAATCGATGTCACAACTCCAGGCTATGAATCCCAAGTTACACAGGTTGTAGAAACACAAGCTGCTGAGCCTTCAGAGGCAGTTGAAGATGTAGTTGAGGAAGAACCAGTTGAAGAAAGTGTCGAAGAAGAACCAGTTGCTGTTGCTGAAGACTTTGAAGAGGAACCTGTTGTTGTTGATGAAGAAGTTACTGAGGAAACCCCTGATGTTGATACCATTGTTGAGGAAGAAGCAATTGTTGCTGACGACCAAGAAGTAAATGATGAAGATCCTATTGATGTTGTTGAAGAGGAAACACCAGTTTCTACCGTTGATGCTGTTGAAGAAGAAACTCCTGTTGTTACCGTCGATGAAGTTGAAGAGCCTATTGATGACACTGTTGAACCAATTGCTGATGATGAAGAAGATATAGAAGAAGTATCCAACACTACTGTTGAAGAAGTTCCTGAAGAATCTGATAAGGAAAGAGAAATCACTAAACCAGCTGTTGATGAGGTTACTGAAGAATCAATAGTTGACTTAGAATACCCAGTTGATGCTGATGAAGAAAAGGCAGTCTTAGAAGAATCACCAGAAGACTTCAAAATTCAAACCGTTCCTAACGTTGAAGAAGATGTTGAGGAAATCTTGAAAGCGACACCTACCAAACAAGTTGAGGAGCCTAAGGTTTCCATTCAAACAGCACCTAATGTAGAAGAGGATATTGAAGAAATTCTTATTGTTTCTACAGTTACAAGCACCCAAGACACTCCTGTTGCTACCGAAACACAATTGAATGTCAAGTCTACCACTGACTCAGAAGATGGAGCCTTGGAAAGCAAGGGAAAGGAAGCAACAACAGTTTATGAAGAAGACTATGCTTCTCCTGAGAGTATTGACTCCACTGTTGGTGAATTAGAAGATTTGCCTACTGAAACTGATACTAAAGACCGTTATGACCACGATAGGGCTTCAAGAGTGGAAGAACTACTACCAAAAGAGGTTGACGTTCATTTACCTACTGAAGTTGAGGATGAACAAGAAGCTGCTGCAGAACTGCTAAGTGTTGAAAACCAACCTGAAAGCAAGGAAAGCATTCTTGAAGAAATTTCTGAAGATATAAAGAATGAACCTGAAGCTACAATTGTTGAAGAATCTGTTCCTACAGAAGATCTGGAAAATGTTGAAGAAGAAATCGACGAGACCGTTGAAAAACTAGAAGAGGCTGAAGAGTACATTGAAAAGGAAATTGAAGAGATTGAAGAACATGAAAAGTCAAATTCAGAAGCCAGAGCCAGCATTGTCAAAAACAATGATTCTGCAACTCCAACAGATGATCTAAACGATTCTTTGGATGCTCTTTATGAGGAAAATGAAAAAATAGAAGAAGAACTAGCCCTTGATGAATTATAAGTCATATATATAGATAGCCAAATTCATAAACTCTTTTTAACTGAAATGCCATCATCTTGCCTTTGTTTAAGTGAATTCCTTTTGGCAGTGATGATCAGTTTCTTATAATGCTTTTTGTTTCTAAGCTCCCATTGATGTCTGGAGAACTTGTCGTCTTTGATATCAATTCTCTTATGATCAAACATGGAGTAAACATCAGTGGCTTTATGGGTGTCATTACTTCCACTGCCATTCGAGTTGGAGGTTACAATTATTGGCTTGTTATTCAGTATATCCCATTTATTTAACTCAAGTTGCAGCTCTTTGATATCCTTGGGACTGGGGTTGTCAACAAAATTGCTTGTATACAACACATCCCATTGTTTCCATCTTTGGATTAAATTATACTTTTGCCCCTGTGTATTCAGATTATATCTACTTAAGTTCTGCTTCAAGGCAGACGTTGAAATGTCGTGAAGTTGTAATTTCGGGAGAGGCACGTATGCGTCGTTTATATGGTTGCTTTTCAGTGCACTTTGCAAGTAGCTTTTGATATATTCATTTTCTTTAGTTTCATCTATTGTGATGCTGGCATCATCGTCTATGTAAACCTCTTCGCATGCAGAAGATTTACTATTCATTTGGTTTGACTGATCGTCTAGTAAATCTATAATTTCTGTCTTTTCAGGTTTTTTGGTTTTTTCTAAACACTTGTCTATATGCTGTTCCTGAAGAAACTTTAGTGGGAACCCTTGGTTACATATGGGACACTTTGATTCATTGTCATCATTCTCTATTTTTTGCTTTTTCTTTTTGGAAAGCATATCTATAATGGAATTAGAGCTTTTTTTCGTCTTTTTATTGATGGTACTTGTTTTTTGAAATGAAGGTTTGAATATGCTGAAAGGTGTGGGTTGCTTCTTTTCTTCTACTGCCTTGACTTCATCTGTTGTGGTTTCAACAGTTATATCTTTCCTTGTCAACGATAGGAATATCTCGTTGATTTCGTTCTTATAGCACTTACAGATTTCATTCAACAATAATTCTGTTCTTAGAGAACTTTCATTTAAGGAATTGAGGCATAGTGGACAGTTTTTTTCATTGCAATTCCTCAGATATTCACGTATACAACGCGAGCAGTAAGTATGGTTACATGGAGTTAATACAGGAACATTAAGTATATCTTTGCATATGTTGCAGTGTAGAAGCGCATCAAAGTCCTTGAGTATTGGTATACTGAACTTTTTACTTTTCATCACTGGTATATCTGCCATTATGTTATGGATTTTGGTAAGCTAGCTTTTCTTCATTTATACTAAATTACAAAATCAGACAATCATGAAGTGGGAAATAAGGCTCCAAAAAGGTAATGAGATTCTTTGGCATATTTTTTTTCAACCATGACACGTGATGTACACGCAAATAATGACAGACAAGTTGATTCATGGAATATAACATTACGACAAAAATCAATGTGTTATTGGCTGAAAAATTAGCAACATGGTAGGTATGTATATATATTATCTAAATTCCAACATCTTCAGTATTTTCCGTATTACTGCCTTTGCTTTTCAATCCCATTAGAGCCGGTTCTAGGTGTTTCAGAGGTGTTTCCACATTCAACTTGCCAGGACTATTGACAACATATTCCTTTGTGTCAGTGTCTGAATACTTTCTGGAGGTATACAGATTGCCTTCGCTCAAAGCATTGTCAATGTTTTCCAAGCCACCATACGCGTTTGCTTGATGGATAGTACTAATTTGTTCCGAATATAAAAAGTTACTTCCCGTACTGCCGCCAAAGTGATGGCTTCTTGATGGTGATTTGAAAAAGGGACTTGCAAACAAATCATCATAGGATGGTGTGTTCCACCTTGGCGTTTGTCTTTGCAGAAGATTYAAACTATTTGGTAGAAGGTTGTTCATGCTAGAAAAATTCCCGCCCAATGGAGAYGTTACAGGCTTCAAGGGAGTTCTCGACAGCATGACGTTACCCACTATTAACTTATTATAATTGTCATCGTAGTCCATGTTGCTGTTTCTACAAGGCGTTTCAACAGCAGTTCCGGTAGCTCTTCCTAAGGATGCCTTTATATTGCTAGATCCACTGAGGTTTTTTCTGGAGTGGCATTCTATCAGTGGTGACGAGCCTATATYGGGTGCCATTTTAGGTGACTCAAAGGATGTGTTGAATGAGCACTGGAACGGCTGTTCGTTGAAATTCACATAGGTTTGTTCGTTATCATTCTGGTTTCTACCATTGTCAAACTGAATCTTCAAATTGTTAATGGCATCAGCAGTAACAGGACAATGCGCACTGGATATGTATCTCATTGGAGTGGCTAGCACATTACTTGCGCTTCCAAACTCTCTGTTTTCGTGGTATGAGATTGTTTGGGTGGCATTCTGTACTCTTTCTTTTTCTTTTGATGATACAGAAGAATTGCTAGAGGAATTTACTAAGGTGTCATCTTCCTTTGCGACATCATTGGAAGTTAAAGTGGAACTACTAATTAACTCCGGAGGGTTGCTCATTTTGGTAGTATCAAACGGAACTTTTTTCATTTTGCTTCTACTACTTGGCTTAGCTTGTATTTTCAATATTTTGTACTCTTGTCCAGGTGTCAATCTCCAAAAATGACCTTTTCCATCACTGGACTTACCAGCTTTGAAGAAAGCATTGTTCAGTGACAAATTATGTCTAATGGAATTTTGCCAACCAGAGTCTCCTAGCTTATAAAAAGGAAAATGGGCCGATATCCATTGGTATATTTGAGACAATGTTAGTTGACCCATACCTGAAACCATTATAGACAAGGCAATCATTGCTGCGTATGAGTAAGGAGGCTTTGTATCGTCATCGTAAAGTCCTGTAGCTTTGGTGTTAGGTAAGCCAATCTCTTGTAATAGATCWTCTAAAGAACCATAGTCAGTCTTCAGTGGAAAATCGTCGACATTCTCCTCAAGCTTAGGTTTCTTTTTATCTTTAGAGTCAATTTCATCATCCAAAGATCTTTTCAACGCAACATTTATACTATTAGAAGAGTCTTTAGAGATTGGTGATGGAAGCAGTTTGGTTGGTTTTTCAGATTCACTTGCATTTTCCATGGAAGGTAGATTGGTTTTCAGATTTTTACTATGAAAGTTATTGGAAGCTGAAGATGCAATGTCATCGTTCAAGGAAGAAACTTGAAAGTTCATCAGCTTTCCGGTATCAACACAGTTWTCGGTCATTATGAATAAATATGTTTATGTTTTTTCTTTATGAATACTTGGTTGCTGATTATAAAGGGAGGCAAATAGTAGATTTTTTTTTTTAATTACTAAAAAGAACAGAAAAATTATCCCTCTTACTTTTAATAATGGAATATATTATCTCAACAGAGTTTGGAAAAGAAAAGGAGAAGATGCTATAGTAATATCAACTATGCCACTAGATCGCAAAATATTAATCAAACAAATAGAAAGTTTTGTTAAAATTACCACAAGTTTTGTTCGGTTTTATAGAAGTGAAGGTTTAAGTCGTTTTTGAATTATTTGGTTTAGTTATTTCGTATAGGTTATGCGACACTGTACATATAAAGTTCAAATGGTTTCTCAGAATAAAAGGTTTGTCGTTTTTTTAAAAAAAACCTATCTATGCTATGACTTTAATCTTGGTTTTGGGTTTGATAGCTCTAATAACTAGTTTAAAGTTCCATAATACCTTTTATTCATTAAAATATATAAAAAACGCGTTAATGAAGTTAAACTCAGCCATGAATGGAAAAAAAGAAAGCGACCAACTTATCGTAAAAAAAAAAGGGGAAAAAGGCTAAGTTGGCGTTTTTTTAATAGTTAAAGGCATGGGGAATGTAGACTTTGTGG
Organism: Hanseniaspora opuntiae; assembly: GCA_001749795.1. Classification (NCBI taxonomy): domain Eukaryota; kingdom Fungi; phylum Ascomycota; class Saccharomycetes; order Saccharomycodales; family Saccharomycodaceae; genus Hanseniaspora; species Hanseniaspora opuntiae. Next base: position 572,990 of record LPNL01000008.1, read on the forward strand.
GATAAAAAATGACATTAATGCCTATTTGGGAAATATAATTACTCAACTCACGAGTTTTTTTTTTGAAAGATAAAAAGACATTCTGTGTGTTGTGCGGTATGTTCTAAGAACCCACATGTGCTGATTTTAAACCAATTAAAAAACAGCCATGAACACACAAATCGTTCTAGACAAAAATAAGCACACATACTAAAGTATCCATTCTTCTCCATTTTCTCCTATCATCAATGGCTAATAATCCTAACTATCTGAACTCTAATTATCTTCGCTTAAGGGTTGCTTGCACATCCACTGCATCCGCACAATGTACATACAGCATTATCTTCTCCTTCTCCTTCCTTGACTTTCTTCTTTTTCTTGGCAGCTTTGCTTTGTCCGTTGGTAGATACTCGGCAAATACAGACTTTGTCTCCTGTCAAGAACTCCTTTCKATTRATGCATCGAACACARCAGAGTTGTTCGTATCCYTTTTTCTTCCATTTTGCAAGCAGCAGCGTGTCTACAAGTTTTTCTTTCAGAATCCAGTCAAACACCTTTCTTGACATCGTCTTTTCAATGTAGTACAAATCAAAAACGTATCTTGTCTTTTCATTTGTTATCTTGAATATCTCTGAATCTTCTCGGAGTCCTTCTCTCAATCCTTTTTGTTTATCATCTTTGGCTAGTTCGCGTGCCTCTATAATTCTTTCCTTGAGCYTTATATCAAACTCATTCAGCTTTCCCTCAAATGTTTTGAACTCTGGCGGAGGGGCACTATTGTATATCATTGCTGGTTTTGACATCGTTAGTAGTTTAATAGATTAAAGAAAACCAAAAAAAAATTAAAGAAAACTCATCGACATTAAGTAACAACTTTCAATAACTGGCAAATAAAAAAAGAACGACAGCCACAGGATTCGAACCTGTGCGGGTAAACCCATTACATTGCTTGTTTAGGTAAAATTCCCATAATACACTGTTTATGGCAAAAAATTCGAGTGTAACGCCTTAACCGCTCGGCCAGACTGTCTATAATTCCAAATTTTTTTAAGCAATCATTMTTATTTCCAGGSAAAAAAAAATTATAATTTCTTAACGAAATTTAATAATAGTTTTAGCACATATGTATTTATTGGGTGGTATTTTAAAGTAATTACAGACTTCTCAGAACGTTAAACAATAAAATTTAAGGTTTCATTAGTTTTTTCATTTAAATTGACTAGTTGTATTATATATTTGTGTTTTTCTAAAACTTGTTTTAATCAAATCTTTGTTTTTTTTTTGGGGGGGTTTTTTTTTTTCATTTATTTTTTATAATCAAGTTTATGGACTGTCAGATGCAGTTTCCAAGTTTTCATTCTGCTTAGCTTCTAGCCAATCTTTAGCAATGAATAAAGCAATAATCCARCCCATTAATATAGACATAAATCCTAGGCAAATGTTAAAAGTAAACATCTCGGTGTATCCTCTATATTCCATTGCCTCAATAACCTGATCTGTAGATTGCATGAATATCAGACCACCTGATAACAAACAAAAGCTTGAAATTAACTCAGTAAATGGTCTCTGTGGCTTTCCTACTTTATTCGCTGGGARCACCATCATGTATATCATGGAAAAAACTCTAAATGGTGAGCCATATGTCAACAAACTGCCCCATTGTACATGAACGGCTGTCGAAACTTGAGATGCTTGTGCATGCTTTGACATCAAAAGCCCGGTCCAGAATATTGTAAATGGTCCCATTGGATTGATTGAGTACCCTGGATTTGCTACAATGATATCGTCTAGTTCCTCTTTGCTAATTTCTCTTTGATTTTCCTCCTCGTATATTTTTTTATATTGTTTGATTGCTAGATCATAGCGGGTATCACGCATGTAGAATTCAACTAGTAACCCACACAAACCAGCACCTAAATACAAAAATGCAATAGAAACATGTTGAAGATCTTTTGCAGTCCATGCTCCGCCAGTAGAAGCCAATCGTTCAAGAAAGATATTGGTGGATCCATAAAAGAAAACCAAAAATACTTCAACAAACTCCATACTAACTCCGGATTTCCCAAATATGCGAATCCAAAGAGGAATATTGTATTTTCCTGTAATCTCATTGTAATAATCGGATTTTTTCAATATTGATAAGTTCCAACCCCAGGATTTGTTTTTCCCAAAACCGCAATATCTGGAAACAGAAACAATACCCAATAACATAAACACACCACCTTTGATCCAGTGAGCAAGTAAATTAAATATTCTGACTCTCGGTGTTCCTAATAAATTGCCTATTGCTAGACCCATGCCACAATGGATAAACAAGTAAAACAAGATTAGGTAGTTTAGTGTGTTGAAAATGAAGGAAAATAATCTATGAAAATGAATGCTCATCGTTTTAATCATAGGTATGCTGTAGACTCTTTTATAGAATCTGTTTCTCTTGTCAGCCAATTTTTTTGCGCTGTTATTGAATCCACCTGCAGCTAAATCCATTTGATATCTGGAAGAGCTGGTTGGTTCATTTTCATTATCGCTGCTAGATGATTGGTTACGAGTCTCGCCAGAGAATCTAGTATTTTCCTCATTTTCTGTAAGCGAGTTGTCTCTTTCATCAGAATCAGGAACCATGTATAACATTTCGTAGTCATATACTTCACGTTTTTGCTCACCAAACAAATAAAATTCAGTACCTTTTTTGACTATTCCACTGATTAAGTGCAAAGAGAGCAATGTTGTCAAAAGTATATTCAAAAAAGAGTAGCAGTTGTTTTCGTACAAATGAATATGATTTCTTTTAAGCTGGTTGTGGAATACCAAGATGGAGAACATACCCGATATTACAAAAAAAAAGTTGATGATCAATGCAAAAATATACCATTTGTTATTGATATTGTTCAAAGCCAACAAGATAGGATATGATATTACTGTTAGAGTTACAATCATAAAGACGTGGTACTTCAAAAATGATTTCTTGATTCCGTGCTTGAATTTGGTTTCATCGAAGGTAAAATACGTGGTAGTATTATAGTTTTCCCAATAAAGCTTTTCAGCAGGTTTTAACGGCATTTCAAGTATAGGCATACCGTGATTATGGCCACCTACATGTGCTATGGGAACAAGTTCTCCTTCATCAGTCTGATTGTTATCCATATTCATGTCCATTTCCATGTCCATGTCCTCGTGACAATGAATATAGCTTACAAAAAAAGTAAAAAATAAAGCACACTTATACAATTTCATATTGAAATATTTTCTATTAAATTTTCCAGCTTTAAGTTAAACTAAAATGGTTTGGTTACTTTTTTGAGAGCTCTTGCTTTAAATTTGTTGATTAGATTATAGGATTTAWTCATATTTATATATAAAGAGTTYAGTTGCTYCGAATGTTCTTTAATTTATATAACAAGAAAAAAATCACAAATTGCTTATTCGATGAGGTAATACGGGTTTAAAACGCAAACTCAATTTAAGGTGATTTTTATTTTTTTTTTAAGGTTATATTTATCCGATTGGGCCGCTACCTTTTGCCGTACAATATTCYAATCTTCAATAAACTCCTTTAAGCAAATGTTCTCGKTGTATGACAAACGTCATTTATTGGTACTGATTGATTGTTTTCATTTCCTTATTATTAGAGTCAACYATTATAGGTAGAGTTTATAAGGTGACCTGACTGTTTAACAATTTGGCCCACCGATAGAGATATGTTTTTTTTTTAGGGGCGTTAAGTCCATCTTTGTTTCCGTCTTTTAAAAAACGCGGCTAAGAAAAATAAGTTTAAACAAACATCCCGTTTCTGGAAAGTAAATGTTTTTTTTTTTTTGAGACCACAAAAACAACATCCCAAACCTGAGGAAACCATGTGTAACAAAGCTCTCTTGACTGYTATATATAAYAYAGTGTAACTTTGTTTAACTTCTCTTTCTCTTTTGTTACACCAAATATTTCTATCTGAGTGTTTCTCTTTAGAAATCATACTTGGTAGAAAGGTTCCCAACGCATAGTCCAACTATCTTCTGCTTACATTATGGTGAACAAGAACAACACAGACAAGTATGGTARAAAATCAAGCTCAGTATTTAATTTAATCAGTACYGGWGTAAAAGGCCAGTTAAAGTCTTCTTGGAACTCAAAAAAGGCAAAAGTYTCAAAGGATCTGACTGTTAACGAGATTCCCTCCTCAATTGGAATAGATGAGCAAGATCAGCTAAGTATTCTAGAAAACTATCAAAGAAGTGCACGCTATYTAAACAATGCTTATCTGGACGTTGAAAACAGCATCAATGATGAGATTTCCAAAAAAAATGAAGAAAAAGAAGAAATTTTATCTCAAGAAGAAGATACAAACTCAGCCTCTACCTCTACTTTTGACCAAAGTGATGATTTGGGTGTTCAGTATTATCCTCATACAGGAATTCAACAGCCACCGAGYGCTTATCACCACTACTCAAAGCTGCAAAAAAAACGTACTGGTGCAAAMAACTATAATTTTAAAACTCCTAGAGCACCTATCACGGCTGCATATGGAAAATCTAGACATCACATTGACTCAGATGATTTATCTTCAACCAATTCTTCTGAAGGGAACAAATATGAAAATAACACCTCTACAGATCATAGTATTGAAAAAAACATTTCCCAAAAGAACTTTGCTGATAATGCCTTTTTTCAAACATTTGAACATGAATACGATCCTTACCCAATGTGGGATGACCGCTTCGCGCCTATTGCAAAATCCGAAATTGCAGTAATCTTCAAAAACTTATCAAATATGTTTGGCTTCCAAAATGATAATGTATCTAATATATTCGACTATTTYTTGAGGTTGTTGGATTCAAGAGCTAGTAGAATGAAACCATTAAAGGCAATTAYATCTTTGTATTTGGATTACATTGGAGGGGARCATGCCAACTTTAGAAAGTGGTACTTTGCATCTAAATGTGATGATGATGACTTTAGAAGTAAAACAAAAAAAAAGGAATCATTAAACATTAGAAAATTGCAAGAGTTATGGCTTAATAACTTTCAGAGTTTGACTGTAACTGATTATGTTGTACAGATAAGTTTGTATTTGTTAATATGGGGAGAAGCTGGTCAAGTCAGGTATATGCCTGAATGTTTATGCTTCATTTATAAAACATGCATCGATAGATACTACTTTTTAACTAACAATCAGTCAAGCAATGCTGCTGATGAAGTTGATGTTGGTACATTCTTAGATCATGTAATCACACCAATCTACAACTTCTATCGAGACCAACAATATGAACCATTAGACAAAAACGTGTATATCCAGAAAAACAAAGACCATATTGGTATAATTGGTTATGATGATATAAATCAACACTTTTGGTTTAGAAAAAGTCTACTTAAAATACCTTTGAAAAGTTGCAGTAAAAAAAAATTGTACGAATATTCTACGCATGAAAGATATTTRTACCTAAACAAGTGTAACTGGAACCAACATTTCAAAAAAACTTACAAAGAGTCCAGAACATGGTACCACGTCTTTACAAACTTTAACAGAGTATGGATCATTCATGTTTGTGTCTTCTGGTACTATACAGTATTCAACTCAAAGCCATTATACACGGTAGGTTATAAGGAAACTCTTAACAACCCGCCTTCCACAGAATGGGTTTTGTCTTTGATGTCCCTTTCAGGATCAATTGCTGCTTTAATAAACTTATTAGCTCTATTTGGTGAGATTTTCTTCTGTCCAAGAAACTTTCCTGGCTCAACACCAATTTTCAAAAGAATCCTTCTAACTTTTGCTATCATGTGTATTATTACATTGCCTACTTTATACATTGGATTCGTTAATGATAATCTTAAAAATCCTCTTGGTAACTCCAGAACAGGGTTTTTACCTCGTGGAGGACTAGTACTTGTGCTTTATTCAATTCAATTTATTTCTTCATTGGGATTAGTCACTTATTATTCTGTTACACCTCTAAATAAACTTTACTTTTTTAACTTTAAGAAAAAAGGGAGAGAATATTTGGCCAATGTCTTTTTTACAAGTTCTGTAGTTCCTTTGAAAAGCACTTCAAAATTAGCATCAATTGCTTTATGGGTATCAATATTCTTCTTCAAGTTTTTAGAATCCTATTTTTTCTTGACCTTATCATTAAAAGACACATTAAGAGAATTGAGCTTGCTTAAATTTAAAAGATGTTCTGCAGATTTCTTGATATTTGGAGATATCATCTGCAAGCATCAAAAGCATGTTTTGTTGGTATTAGTTATAGTTGTTGATTTGATTTTGTTTTTCTTAGATACATATTTGTGGTATATCATTGGTAAYACTTTCTTTTCAGTATGCAGATCATTAAAGGTCGGTGTTTCTATATGGACTCCCTGGAAAAATATCTTTTCTCGCTTACCAAGTAGAATCTATATGAAGATTTTGAATACCGACGTTGCTGATCCATCAGTGAAAATCCATTTGATATCTGAAATATGGAATTCAATTGTAATTTCAATATACAGAGAGCATTTGATATCGTTCGATCATGTTCAAAGCTTAATCTATAGTCGTTCTAAATCTGCATCAAAGTTGACTTTGAAGGAACCAAACTTCTTCTACAATCAAGAGGATACATTCAGTCAAAATAATATTTTTAAGACAGAGCCTGAAGCTCAAAGAAGAATYACATTTTTTGCTCAGTCACTATCAACATCAATTCCAAATGGTTACCCAGTTAATGAAATGCCTTCTTTTACTGTCTTAATACCTCACTATAAAGAAAAAATTATGTTATCTTTAAAAGAGATCATAAAAACAGGAGACACAAGCTCACAAGTTTCTTTGCTTGAATACTTAAAAGGTTTACATGCCTCAGAGTGGAAATATTTTATTCAGGACACAAAGCAGTTAGTGGCTGAAAATAACTTATCCAGTACGTCAAGCATTGAACCTGAATTAAAAGAAACTGAATTTGAAACGACTAAAAAAATAAAATCTAAAGGCAACGCACCAATTACAGCGTGTTTGGCTGTTGTTGGCTTTCAAACAGCTTTACCAGAGTATGTTCTAAGAACAAGAATTTGGGCTTCATTAAGATCACAAACATTGTATAGAACAATTACAGGTTTCATGAATTACAGCAAAGCCATTAAAATATTATATGATGTTGAAGATCAAAGTAATTTTGCCAACAAACTTCAGAAAGGAGACGAGAGCGTAGATGATAATTTCAAGCAGCAAGTTGAAAACGAGGATATTTATCACAAAAGATCTGAAAGAGCATCAATTATTGCTTTAAGAAAGTATAGATTATTGGTATCTATGCAAAGATTGGCACAATTTGATAACGAAGAAAAAGAAAGTACTGAATACTTATTAAGAGCTTACCCAGAGCTACAAATTTCATATATTGAAGATGTCTTGAATCCAGAGACGAATGAAGTAGAATATTACTCCTGTCTATTGGATGGTAGTTGTAGCTTTGATGAACATGGAGAAAGGCTTCCAAAATACAGAATACGCTTAAGCGGTAACCCAATCTTAGGAGATGGAAAGGCTGATAACCAGAATCATAGTATAATATTTGCAAGAGGTGAATTCCTCCAGTTGATTGATGCAAAYCAAGATAATTATATCGAAGAATGCCTAAAAATCAGAAATGTTTTATCTGAGTTCGAGAATATGAACTTTGAAAACCACAATGAGCTTAACGCCARCACCGTCCAATCGGAAAAGAAACTTAWGGAAGAAGACTCAAAAATGGGAAATATGATGTATTCGTCAGCTGAAAATTACACTGAGGATTCACCAGATCAAATGCAAACATCATACAATTCATTTTGGCAAAATCAAACGTCTCCGGTTGCAATTATTGGTACTAGAGAATACATCTTTAGTGAAAATATTGGTGTTCTAGGGGATGTTGCGGCAGGTAAAGAGCAAACATTTGGAACATTAACAGCAAGAACTTTGGCTGAAATAGGTGGTAAACTTCATTATGGTCATCCTGATTTTCTCAATACTATATTTGTCACAACTAGAGGTGGTGTTTCCAAGGGCCAAAAGGGATTGCATTTAAACGAAGACATCTACTCTGGTATGAATGCATTGATGAGAGGTGGAAGAATAAAGCATTGTGAATATATTCAATGTGGTAAGGGAAGAGACTTAGGTTTTGGCTCAATTCTAAACTTTACCACTAAGATCGGTGCAGGTATGGGTGAACAGTTTTTGTCAAGGGAATACTACTATTTGGGTACACAATTACCGTTGGACCGATTTTTGTCATTTTTTTATGGACATGCTGGTTTCCATTTAAACAATATATTGATAGTTGCTTCAATAAAAATGTACATTTTATTGTTTGTAAATTTGTCCTTTGTTGTTTCCAATTCCGTATTATGTTACTATGATAAGAATATTCCATACACAGATCCAAAATACCCAAGAGAATGCTCAAATATGATTCCAGTTATAAAATGGCTAAGAAGATCGATATTGAGTATCTTTTCGGTCTTTTTAGTTGCATTTTTGCCATTATTCTTCCAGGAGCTCATGGAAAAGGGCACTTGGAAGGCAATCTCAAGAATATCAAAGCACTTTTTATCTTTCTCGCCTTTGTTTGAAGTCTTTGTTTGTAAAGTTTATTCCACATCAGTAATAAATGATTTGACTGTAGGAGGTGCTAGATACATAGCCACGGGTAGAGGTTTTGCAACAACTAGAACTTCCTTTAGTAGACTATATTCGAGATTTGCTCCTGAGGCATTTTATTACTCAGTGACAACATTGTTGGTTTTATTGGCAGCTTCTATTAGTGCGTGGGAATTTTCGGTTTTATATTTYTGGATGACGTTGTCGGCATTGATCATCGCMCCATTTTTATTTAATCCAAATCAATTCTCATGGAATGATTATTTCTTGGATTATAAGAAATATTTGAGGTGGTTGAGTGCAGGTAATAATATCAATAAGAGTGTAAAATCTTCTTCATATATTAAAACCAAAACCCAAGGATCATGGATCAGCTATATCAAAGATTTACGTTCAACCACTGTTGGGACCAAAAAGCAAAAGACAAGAAAAAACTCATCTGGAAAATATGTTGCTGCACTATTTTGTAAGTCGCCATCAAAGCTACCTCTATTCTTCAATAAGGTCTTAAATAAAATACTCTTCACGTGCTTTGTCTTAGCAAGTTATAGTTTTGCAAATTCCCAAGTAAAAACCAACTTAGATATTGAAAACAGATTTTTATTGAGGGCAGCTGTTACTTCTATTGGGCCTATGGTTGTTAACCTCGTTGTTTTAGTAATGATTGGATTTGTATCAATAACCACAGGACCCATATTGTCAGTTATCTTCAAAAAATACGCTACTATATTGTCAACTCTAGCTCATTCATTAGCTGTCATTAACCACATATTGTTCTTCCAGTTTATTTTGATTTTGCATAGAGGATCATTTGCAATGTCCCTCTTGGCATTGACTGTATCTGTATGTATTCAAAATTTAGTTATAACAGTTATAAGCTGTTTCCTATTGACAAAAGAGATTTCGAGTACCGATAGAAGCAATAAAGCGTGGTGGACTGGTAGATGGTTCAGCTCTGAGTTAGGAAAAAGAGCATTTAGTCAACCTTTCAGAGAAATGATATGTAAATGGATTGAGATGTCGTGGTTTACATCAGATTTTTTAATAGGACATTTTTTGCTATTGATTCAAACACCACTCTTGTTTATACCATGTATTGACAGATTCCATAGTTTTGTTTTATTTTGGCTAAAGCCTAGCGAACAAATTAGCCCAAGGGTAGTGTCACTTAGTGAAAAAAGAAGGATAAGAAGAAATGTTGTTGCTATGGTCTTTGTTTACTTTACTATAATGTCAAGCTTGTTGATTATGATATTTGGTCCATTGGTTGCTATGAAAATAACATCTTTTGATGTTTCAGAGAACCTACSAGATATTATTCAACCACTTCTAATGCCTGAAGCGGAACCACAAGGAAAGACCAAAACTGGAATGGCAGGATATAAGTTGTTAGTTGCTGAGCAGAAGGCACGTAGAAGAGGTTGATGTGGTTATTTATATATGTGTTTATGTAATMGACCTAAGCTGCTAAACAGAGATAAAATTTTCCTAATTTTAATTCTGCAATTTAAAACTTTACATTTCTATTATAATAATAATGCTTTTTAATACTTGTTTGGTATTTTTAAWWTAATTTCTAGTTAAWTCTTTTTACTATTTCAAATGTAAACTAAATTATGTATAAACAAATATAAACTGTATGTAAACAAATTAATATGTATTTTACGATGCTGTGAACTTACTACATTTTATGTCCGAGCAAAAAAAGTCARGAAAATGACATTCACAGAACTCTGTAATCTGGATACATTTTTTTTTTTCAAAAAGAAAAGAATATAGAAATATATATCAACACCAAAGAGTAATAAGTAGATACCCACTACTAAGGTGAAAGGCTTGAGGTTTAAGCTCAGTATTAACAATGGTGCTATCGGAAGAAGCTGAAAATGAGCTTATTGCCATCGAAACTATATACCCGGAAAACATTGAAGTCCAAAATAACGGTCGAATCATATACTCAGTTCTCAACTATTCTGACTGGCGGATTCATGTGTCACTAAACTTCAAGTATCCCGAAACAGAAAAGCCCAATATTTTGATGATTGATTATGTTGGTTCGGAAAAAGCGTACARGAACAATCAAGATGCTTTCAAAATACTACAGAAAAAATGCGATGATGTCTTGGACAACATATACTCAGGGGCTGAGTGCTTGTTTGAGTTTTTTTCTGARCTGAGTGAATACTGGAATGATTACTTAGAAGAGCTTGACGAGATGTTTATAGAMAGTGTWACGCAAGAAATCAGTGATCTTGATCTTCATTCAAGCTTACAGAATATCGATCCATTTGAAGGCTGGATYGTCAGTGTTCCTATCGAAGATAGAGGATCAACATTCATCTCGTATGCATATGGAACTAAATCACYGGATGAAGCCTTCCGAAAACTTGATCTTTTGAAAACAGACAACAAAATTGCCAGAAGTAGACATATAATGACAGCGTATAGATTTGTTGATGAAAAGTCCGGAAACATYATTTCTGATTGTGATGATGATGGYGAAACAGCTGCTGGATCAAGAATGCTTCATCTTCTCACGTTGATGGATGCAAAAAACGTAWTTGTGGCATGTGCTAGGTGGTTTACTGGTACACACATCGGACCTGATAGATTCAAACACATTAACTCAGCMACTAGAGATGCTGTAATCAAAGGAGGATTTTCCTCCAAGGAAGAAGAGAAAAAGACTTCCAATAACAAGAAAAAGAAATAATTAGTCTTTTTCAGAAAAAAATTAAGACAGCACTTTCAGTCATGTATTTACAAATTATTTATTTTATTCTTTTTTTTTGAAATTTTGTTATCTTCATTGTGATCATCATCGCTATCATGCTTTCTTTTTTTTGACTTCTTGTTCATTTCGTTAGATTCTTTGAATAAGGTCTCTAAATCTTTTTCTTTCACCTCTTCTTCAACCCCCTTTTCTAATTCTTTTTCAAGTTCATCTTTGATACCTAATTGTTTTTTACCGATAAGCGAAGTATTATTAGTACTTTCATAACTTGAAATCTTCTTATTAAGCACTGTTTGACTCAAAGTGATTGGTGTCTTTGTATTCACTACTCTGAGCTTTTTATTCTTTAGATTGTTTGCAATACCGCTTGCTTTCCTTGAACTAAAGCTCCACTCAGATGTATCCTTAATTTGAAGTTTCTCTTCTTCATCGTTTTGTCCTTTTCCTTGTGTATTCGGATCTTCAGATTTGTTGGTTTTTCTTTGCATGAACTTCATGTTCAAGACTCTGCTACTCATTTTACCTACAACAGGACTTTTTGATGCGGCTGGCATGGTGATATGTGTAATTATGTATGGTTGTGTGTATGTTTTGTGGTTATTTTATTATTATAAAGCATTTCATTGAAAAATAAAATATCAATCCATGGTAGCGTTCCGCATCCAAATCGGGAAACCTGAACCATTAGAATTTCTTTTTTTTTTTTCATAGTTTAAGGATGTTTCTTTTTTTTTTTCTCTTTTTGCTTACTCTTCATCGTTGTATAGCAAGTTCAATATCATAAAATATAATTCAAAGTGGTTTCATTTCAGCTTTCCACCATCTATTATATACAACCAAAACCAAAATTCATTACCGATACCCTTATAGGAAAGCATAAATATGAAGAGCAACTTTAATTTCTCGAATTTGTTGGGACAAGTTTATAACAGAGGTAACATAGTATTTTCTGATGATGGTAACAAACTAATATCTCCTGTGGGCAATCGTGTCAATGTCTATGACCTAGTAAATTCAAAGTCATTCACCTTTGATTATGAACATAGAAAACCAGTATCCTGTATAGATGTAAGCGATAATGGTAATTTGATGTTGTCCATTGATGTGGATGGTAGATCTATATTAGTTAATTTCAAGACCAGACATGTTTTACATCATTTCAATTTCAAAGAAAAAGTGTCCAAAATTAAATTCTCACCTTGTGGTAAATTTTTTGCCATATGTGCTGGAAGATTTTTACAAATTTGGAAAATATCCTTCAATACAGAAAATGACGAAGAAAATGGAGATAGTGCTGATGGTATTAAAGAATTCCAACCATTTGTTAAGTATAGAACTCATGCCGGGCACTCAGCCGATCTAATCAATTTAACCTGGTCGAAAGACTCCAGATTCATATTAACAACATCTAGAGATTTAACAACCAAGATTTGGTCATTGACAAAAGAAGAACAACAATTGGCCTCCATGACATTTTCGGGACATAAAGACTACGTAATGGGCGCCTTCTTCAGCGATGACCAAGAAAAAATATACACAGTATCCAGAGATGGGGCTTTATTCCAATGGGAGTTTACATCCAATACAAAAGAAGAAGAAGAATCCGAACAGGAAGAAGACATTGATCTATCCAATTATAGCTGGAAAATCACTGACAAAAAGTACTTTTACAATAGACCAGCTTTAGTTTCCACAGTCACCTTCCACTCTGAAACTAACATCTTGCTAGTTGGATTTACTTCAGGAGAATTCAGAATATATGAGATGCCTACTTTCAACCTGATACAAAAGCTGTCCATAGGCACTAACAGTGTTAGCACCTTAAGCATAAACAAAACTGGTGAGTGGCTAGCTCTTGGTTCCAAAAAATTGGGACAACTTATTGTGTATGAATGGCAATCTGAATCCTATATTTTGAAACAACAAGGACATTTTGATATCATGAACTCCTTATGCTACTCCCCAGATGGTTCCAAATTAGTTACAGGTTCCGATGATGGTAAATTAAAGATTTGGGACGTCAACTCTGGGTTCTGTCTGGCCACTTTTACTGAGCATCAAAGCAGTGTCACCCAAGTAAAGTTTGCACAAAGAGGACARGTTTTATATTCTGCTTCTTTGGATGGGACAGTTAAAGCTTGGGATTTAATTAGATACAGAAACTTCAGAACCTTCACCTCAACTGAAAGGTTATCTTTTCAATGCCTGGCTGTTGACCCAAGTGGTGAGATTGTATGTGCTGGTTCTCAGGACTCATTTGAAATATTTGTCTGGAATGTTCAAACAGGTCAGTTACTAGATACCTTATCAGGACACACAGGTCCAATATCTCATTTGCAATTTTCTAAAGAAAACGGAATTTTGGCTTCTGCTTCATGGGATAAAACTATTAGAATATGGAGTATTTTCAGTAGATCTCAAGATGTTGAACCTATTGAAGTATTTGCTGATGTCACCAGTTTGACAATTAGATATGATGGTAAACACGTTGCTTGCTCTACCATCCAAGGTCAAATCCTGATTTTTGATGTTGAAAATGCAAAGCAAATTGGTAACATTGATGGTGTTAAGGACATCAAGGTTGGTAGACATATAAATGATAGATTTGAATCAAAAAACTCCGATAGAGGAAGATTTTTCAACACTATCAACTACAGTTTTGATGGTGAAGCCATAGTTGCCGCCGGTGACAACAACTCTATTTGTTTATACGATGTCAAAAATGAAGTTTTGTTGAGAAAATTCACTGTATCCAAGAATATGCTACTAGATGGTACTCAAGAATTATTGAACAGTAGTAGAATGACTGAATTTGGCTCTTTAGATTTAGTTGAAGGTGCCGATGAAGAGGATGATGAGCCTGTAATTAAGGAATCTATTCCTGGTAGCAGAAGAGGAGGTGATTTATCTTCTAGAACCATTAAACAAGAAATCAGAGTAACATCTGTTCAATTTTCCCCAACTGCTTCTCAATTTGCTTGTACTTCCACTGTTGGACTATTAATTTTCAGTGTTGATGACACTGTATTATTTGACCCATTCGATTTGGATTTTGATGTAACACCTATGGCTGTTAAAGAAGCTATAGCTGACAAAGAATTTTTAGAAGCATTTATTATGTCTTTCAGACTAAACGATTATCATATTATCAATGAGGTGTACGAAAGCATACCACTGAAAGATATATCCATAATTGCCAAAAATATACCTTTACCATACTTAAACAGAATTTTGAAATTCATTGGTGAATACTCYATAGATTCTTATCATTTGGAATTCAACTTAATCTGGATAAAACACATACTGTCATATCATGGCCACTACATAATGAACAACAAATTCAAATTTGGTACTGAATTGAGATTGTTACAGAAGTTTTTGGTTAGATTGGGTAAAGAAACTGCTCAAATGGCCAAAGAAAATACKTTCTCGTACATGGTATTAAAATCTATCGATGTAAAGAATCAAACAGAAGAGCTAGAAATTGTTGATGATATTGTTAGCGATCAAGATGAACCTAGTGATTCTGATTCTGATGTTGATATGAATGAAGACAGTGATGACGGATGGGAAGGATTTGCTTCTAAATCAAAACAGATCCCAATTGAAGAAGAAGATGATGACGATGAATTACTTTTGTAAAGTGATGTTTTATAGATTTATATAAATAGAGAATTTCTTATTTTATTTTTTTTTTTTTTTTTTGATACATTTGAAGATTACGTTTTTACTGRTTTTAMTTKTTATRAAGAMATTATTTRATRAAAASAAAMAAAWAAAATTGYTTTCAAWTCAGTAACTTCTARTTTKAATAYARTAGARTCMYTWAAAAAAAAGAAGCATTCTWTTACAWTCWTTATGTRCARCTYACATYTTAATAAATMTGCAAAKWTTRTAAWCCACAAGAACAAAARAAMTASAATCYCAAGYWYTRMGYTAACTTYGATTGWYRAYAMATAATTTAMATATTGTAAAAATTTTTTTAKTWTGCAAAAAAAMGAMTCTTAAAYSCCATTMATTRARCAAWATTCMATCAAAMACTAATTGATTAAACCTCTAAAGTTGCTTCTGTATAAATAAAAAAACARAAATTTTGTCATTCTAATTCTTAAATGGGGGATTGGTCTAGTGGTATGATGCTTGCTTTGGGTGCAAGATGTCCCGGGTTCAATTCCCGGATCCCCCCTTTAAAGATTAGTATTATTTTTTTGATTTTTTTTGGTAAAATTTYAACTCATTGCATTTTYAAGATGTGATGTTCAACTTTTTTTTTTTATTATATTTCAACTTTAATTTCCACTGAAGTTTAGTTCAGTATGATACATCTGATACTACGTGATTAAAATTTCTCTTTTCAGAATATCTTTGATAAAAAGGTGAAAACCGAAAAGCTATATGTCATTATATCACTTCAAACTTCATAATGTCTGTGGAAGAATTTAATTTTTATCATGAATACCTATTGAATTTGTTAAATCATCAGGAAACATTAGACAACGAAGATTTTGTTCCTGAAGTCTCTCACTTTGTACAATTAGTTAAACAAGACATGGAAACAAGGAAGCTGGTAATCAAAGAAACAAATTGGTATTTAATCGTTGAATCRTTTCCTAGTATATTCAAAAAATTAGGACAAACACAAAATGTGAGTTCTTTCTATATTAGATTATTAAATGCTGTTTTACTCTATTGCAGAATCATTTTTTGTGTGGAATCAATCAATGATATTGATCAGAATACACTTGATCATTTATATGATACACCAAAACGTTTGATTAGCGGTTTTACTATTTTGTCCAATGGTCACTTCAAAGAGAGAACAGTTGAAAGAGTTATCGAAACATTGTCAATGGYAACACAATTACTACCCAAATACAAGCTGGGAAAGGATATAGATGTATCTTTAGGCTTGGACATTGACCAAGATGTTCAAASAGACGTGACTGAAATTACCCAATATTTGATGTATTCAATTGATTACTTGACGAGAAACGAGAAAGATGACACAATGCTGATGATATTTTTTAATAACATTATCAACAAAAACGACAAATTCTTACAGTATGCATTAAGAGAAAATGATTTTAAAGACCAAGTGTTAGAGAAGTATTTCTTAGTTAAGGTATTGAATGAAAATGTATACACTGGTCTCACTAACAGACATAAAGAAAATATAAACAACGAAGAAAGTTTAAATAAAAAAGAGCTAGTGTCATTGCAACTTTTGAAGAAGATCTTGACACACGAATCAATCACTCCATATTTTGAGGGAAAACTGGTAAATGAAGCTAATAGAAGCTTTGATGAGAACTATGAAATATTGTCTCTGTGGAGTCGTATATCATCAACTTTACTTTGTAATAGTGCTAAATTTGATACATTCCAGTTAACCAACATAATGATTTGGGTTTTTATGATTCTTGAGAATGTATCCATGTCAATTTTAAAGATATTTGAAAAACATACAATAAGCAGCATTGACGAGTCATACATTGACATAGAATTRATCCCCAAAACTGATAAATTTTATGATATCTTGATGAATAATCTGGACGTACTCAGTCATTTGTGCCAATTTCAACATTGTCAAAAGTTTGTTTTACACTATAAAGGGATAGAAAAACTAGGAAAGTTACTAGGAGTTCTTCATACAAACTGTTATAGATTATCGGTTCACATTGATGATAAGCAAGGTGGGAAGCTAACTTTAAATGATAATTTGAAAAAGAATCCAGATTTCAATAATTGGTCCAAAGTCATTGATAAAGAAAATAACAAGATAAAGTCCATAAATTTCCCTCATATTAAGAGTCTCATCATTGAAATTCTAACCAAATTCCTTGTCTTTGACAACGAAACCACAGTTGACTCAAGCAAAATTGAAGAGCTACAGAACTTGATGAAGGCGGAATCAATTCTGGAAGTAGTGCTCAGCAACTGTGCTATTGATGATAATGAACCTTTCATTAAAGAAAGAGCTATAATGTTTTTGAAATATGCATTGCATAATAATCAAGTGAATCAAGAGTTTGTTGCTAAATTGGAACAAAAGACCACTGTGGATTCTCAAAGTGAGACTCTTTTAGAAGAAATTGGTTATGAAGTTGATATTAGTAAAAACGGTAAAATTGGGTTGAAGAAGACCTCAAATTCAATAAACTGATCATCTATATATACAAATAAGCTTTCACTCGCAATAAGGGAACTCGTTGCGTAGAAGACTTATTTTTTTTGCCTTTTTGCACTATCCATAAATTGCTCATCTTCTGTTTGTGCTTGTTGGGATTGCTTCATCATTTGTTCTTGCAACATTTCAAGTACGTATTTTTCTAAGTCAGCATCTACGTTCTCACTGTTGTTCATGATGTGCTGAATTCTRSTGTATCTTTCAACATCCATTTCATTTGATGTATCAATACTGACGTCATCGGAAAGCTTCAGTTTCAAGTTGTTTTTCATATCTTCAAGAACGTTATTGTCCAAGCCATGAATACCGAACATGTTGTTGTAAGAGCCGCTGCCGTACTCGAGGTTTTGCAGGTATGTCAACATCTTTAAAGATTCCTTATCATTGTCGTCACCATTCTGAAGTAATACTTCAACAGGCATCAATCCGTCGTTATTTTTGATTTTATAATCAGCATGTAAAGTTTCAATCATGAATTTACAAGTGTCATAGTCTTCAACGTGATGCAACGGCGTGTCACCATCCTCGTCTTTTATATTTATATCACCGTTGTACTCTGTGATTAGCTTGTTTAGCAAGTCTCTATGTCCATAAGAAGCAGCTGCATGAACAGGGGTATATCCATTGACATCAGGGGAGTTAGCTGTTGCACTTCCTGATTGTAAGTATTTTTCAACCAGATCTACACGGTTGTCACTAGCAGCAATCCAAACATTCATTTTGACTTGAGTTGATTGATAATTCAAAAATGTTCTATATGGGTTGTTTTCAACTATGACTTTTCTTCTTTGAAATATCGTCATCGCTAGAGAGTATTAAAATCATTAACAATTTGAATTTGAATTTTTTCCCAAAAAAAAAAGAAAAAGAAAAAGAAAAAGAAATGTTTGAATCGATTCAGGTTTCTCTGTTTAAATCCGACTGCATTGAATTCCGTTATTTTTTTTTGCTGCTTTGAGCTTATATTGTAAATTTCATTCATTTTTAAAAATCAAGATTAAACTCGTAGTAATACTATATCAAACCAGAGAGATACATAAACTACACACACGATTACTTTTTCACCTCGAAAATATCAAAATGGTTGAAAAAATTGACAATAAAGAAGCTGAGTTGCATAAAAAACAATGTGATGACTGTTACAAGTACAGAGATAATCTGTTGAAAACATCACCGGCTGTGATTTTTATGTCTCAACAAATTGAAAAACTAGCACAAACTCATCCAAAGTATAGGCAACAAATTGATCACATTGATAAACAAATATTTTCCAAAACTGAGAATCAAACTAATGATGAAAGTGAAAAATCCAAGTCTCCTATATTTATTCCTTCAAAGCACCTCATATGTGACATTTGTCCAGATAACACTAAACTAGCTGGTTTTCATCCAGACTTGGGGGTTTTGATTTGTGCCAACCACATCACCAAGAGCACTAGCTTTTTACTGGAAAGTAGTATCACACACGAACTGGTTCATTACTACGACAACATGAGATTCAAAGTCGACTTGTCCAATCTGAAACACCATGCATGTACAGAAATAAGAGCATCCATGTTGTCTGGGGAATGTGCTTGGTCTTATGAATTTTTCAGAAAGTTCTCCACTTTTAAAATGTTTGGTGGATTCAAAGACTGTGTGAAAAGAAGAGCAGTATTGAGTGTTTCCTACAACCCAGTTTGCAAATCCAAAGAAATGGCGGAAAAGGCTGTTGATGAAGTATGGAATAGTTGCTTTGGTGATACAAGACCCTTCGATGATGTATACTTTGGTTGATTACCTTTTTGCCATATTATTGATATTTATYAATTCAAGAGACATAAATAATAATATAAATACTGTATATAAAAAAAAAATAAAGTTAGCAAATCAATTAATGAAATGATAAAAATAACATAGAAAGTGTATTTAATCCTTMTTTTCTTAAAGTAGTACACTCACTACCTTTGGCTATYAATAAGYCCATAATCAYTTCAAAATGACTTAGAAAGCTAAGTATAATGAACAAACAAGAGCCGGTCCTACACATATACTGAACCAAAAGTAGATGTTAGCCAAAATAGGAGTGTTTTTAAATAATTTGTAATGGATGATTGTTAGTGGAATTTGAGCCATTTGCAATGCGAAAATGTAGTACCTCTTCTTCTTAAACATCATAAACATTGCAAACTCATGGAATACTGAACTGATGAAAAATGTCAGRAATATTGATGTAAAGGTTGAGAACTTTGGCTTTTTGGTTTTTTTGTTTTTAGTATTCTTAAGAGCATGGAATACATGTCTCAACAAAAACTTATGAACCGGAACATTCCAATATTTGGAGAAGTCGTCCCAGGTTACAGAGTTCCACCAATCAGCATAAAACTCCCTGTCAGCAAATCGAGTTAGCTCGGCGATACAGTTTAGTATGGCATCCCAAATCAAGTACCAGACAATAACATACATGGTGATAAATGATGGAATTAATTCAGTTAGTAGCAATACAAGCTTTAACAGTTTGTAASTTTCATTGGATTTGTTTAGATCAATCAAGCTCATTGCAGTAGGGTACATGAAAACTTCGGCGATGTTRATCATCACAAAGATGATACCAAAGATAGCAGCAATCTTCTCACCAACATAACTCCATCGAATTCTTTCATTTCTAGGATAATTTATTTGATAAACTACAACAGGGAACATTGTGAAYGTAAACAAATTWTTTAAGGTTATGTTATTAGGGAATTCCAAATTTTGGACTTCATCTTTTTGATTGTCCAACTCACTTTTGGAGTAATCAATAATGGCCTTGAGTTCATCATCATCTGGAGAGTCTTTCAATTTCTTCTGAGCCTCAACAAGGTCTCTGCGTCTTTCTGACATGAACCCATTGTAATAGCTGTATGAGTGAATTTTCATTAACAATACGATGGAGTGTAAGAACAAAAATATTCTAGTGATCCAGTTATGAGGAAACAAGTTATAAATTATCGCCATCCATGAAAAAAAGAATGTGAACTCAAATCCTGTTGCCATGTACTTAATTTTATTTAGCCAGCGGTCACCCTCACTTGACTTAAGGCGCTTAATRATAGGGTAGCATAAAAACAATGAAAGATACATGACAAGATCMACAAATGCAACGAAGGGCAAGTTATCTAGCATGAATGTCCATATTGTGGAGTTTTCCCAAAAGTATTGGGAGTCTGACTTGTTCATAATGTAAAAATGAATAAAGGTATTTGCAACACAAAAAAATACAAACATCCAGCCCAAAACAAAAAACCCAGAAAACTGGATAAGCTTGTCATCGGTGTCTGGCTCAACATAGTTGATGGTTTTTTTGCTATATTTTTTAACAAGTGGACCGGTGAATTTGGTGTTGTTGACAGATATGTAGCTATCYAGAATTGTGGATTGSGCTTTGAACTYGATATCACCATATTGTAGYCTCTGTTCATTATTTTTGTCAGAGGTATCGGATTTTTTACTCATCGTATATATTGAATAATAGTATGAAGAATATAACGTAGAATATTGGTTAAATATCTGGTAACTGATTGGTAKAGATTTGTATAGTTATGTTTGCTTAAGTAAGTTTTCAAAGAAAGAACAGATTAAAAACAGTGAACAAATTAGCAGTAATTAAACTTGCCTGAAGACCCTTCARCATTGTATACATTCTTGTCGTTATCTTCGTTTAGATGACACCACCTTTTTATATCCAGTGTTTTTAGCCGTTTGAGTTTTACCCTTTATTTTTTTATTTTTTTTTGGTACGGAATTAACGAGCCCGTGAATTTTGAAGATATACATACAGATTAAGTGCTAAACTAAATTGATGTGATATTCACCTTATGAGGAATGTTTATTAGTCAATTGTTGTTTTATATAGTACGCATTAGTATTAAAAGGGATATATGGGTAGTAAAATGGCATTTGATTTGTAAAAGAGAACAAAGTATATGTCATCCAACAGAAGTCCAAGAAAWTGACTTTGGGAGAAMCAGTATTCATAAATACTTCATTTTYCATGATTTATCGGAGATACKCAAAGCTCACTKTGCCAGTTCGGACATAAAATTYCTCAAAGGCAAAACCCACTCTTCGTGTTTTTCTTTTTTTTTTYTTTCAAAGATGTTTTTTTAATTTATTACATTTGTTTAGCAAAGCTGAATGTTRATACAGATATTGAGCTACATAAACRTRTATTAACAAATCCAAAAAAAAAAGTATCTACCAAAGAGAGTATCTACCAAAGAGAGTATCTACCAAAGAGAGTATTATACAATACCATAAATACATCACTAAATCAACATATCAATTTTTTTTTTCTTTTGTGTCAAAATGTCATTCAATAATAATGTTAAATCTACGGATGCTCTATCCAACATAAACATATTACCATCGATATCCAAGTTTATTCTAACTGATGACTCTGAAAACAATAAATTGATTCAAAACTACAATATGCTTGTAGAAAAGGAACTGGAGTTAGATACTGTCATCAACAAAAAAACCATAGACTTAGTCAACAACAGTGTTGATATTATCAATGAAAAAATTGCTGAAGCTACCAAGTCTACCTTGAGAATATTCGTTAGTAACACTGCTGAAAATCAACCTTGGCAACAGGGTGAAAATATTGATATCAATGTCAAGCCTAGCTGGAAGTTGAGAATAGAAGGTAAAATATTAGGTAATGATGACTTCCTCTTTTCAGATATGATCAAGCACATATCCATATCTTTTGTAGACTTTGATCCTTCTTCTTTGAAAGTGGACGAGGATGATCTTTCCACTGAGATCACCTGGAACCATATTGACAATCATACAGTCAAATTCAATGGGTTAGATATCAAGAGATTTGGAATTCAAAACAGAAAAGTTAGAATTTCCATTGAATTGAAAAATGTCAAGCCATCTGAATTTATTAGCCACATAGTTGAACTGAACAAGAAAAACGGTATTTTCAAAACTTACGGAACCACACAAGATCTGATAAATTTGATTGTTGAACATATTCTGTCCCATGATTTGATAGATCATGCTACAGGCATGATCAATTTGGAAAAGGATGCCAATTTGTATGCCATTGTTAACAAAAACCTAAGCACAGATGACAAGCCCATCACTGAAATTTCTTTACAAGAATTATTGCAAACATCCATTAAGGAGTGTATACAGCCATTAAAGCCATTGGTATTTGATTATGAAATAAGAGTTGATAAAGAAAGTACATTTGGTGAAAACTGCTATGATGTAAAAGTACAAAACCCAATGGAACAACCTCAGTTACAACAACAAAAGCTGGCTGATTTGAAAAAGGCTGAACACTCTCAATACTTGTTGCAGCTAGAAGCCTTAGACAAGGAAATTAATGAATTGAACGCAAAGAACACCAAGATTCTTTCTGAGTTGAACACAAGATTGATACCCAAATACAACTTTTACCATGAATTGTCATCACAAAAAAACCCTGTAGAGTTTTTGTCTCAATACATAGAACAACAAGCTAAAATAAACAAGGAAATWATATCTCAGGATAATGGTTACATGGAAGATCTGGTCAGAAGAAGTGAYTACTATGTGGACAATGAAGACCAACTCAAAGAGCAAATCTCTCTGCTGCTACAGAACAGAGAACTTTAATATGTAGAAATATATACTTCACATCGCAACAATGATWACATGTTTAACTAATTATTTTCAWGAAAAAAAAAGGCAAACTGTATTTCGGAGCGGTATTTACTCTCAATGATCATCGTTACACACATTTCCACAGCTACACTTTTTTCTGGTATGGTTTTTTCCAAAGCGCTCKTGAAAAATTTTTYCTCTCMAAAAAAACACTGGCAAAATGAGATTTCCTRGAAAAAAAAAAAAGGGCTAATTTCAATGACAATCAGTCATCCTTAGTCAAAATTTTAGTCTATTTTYTTACTTTTTATTATATTTTTCATATTGAATAAATCAAAAAAGAAGTATACTTCATTTYATTTATTATATTAAAAAAAACAAAGAATAAACCAGAATCCAATTGCCAATTAAAATATGTCTACAACTAAACCTACATACAGATCAACAAGATCTAACAATACCAATGAAAACATCTCCTTTGAATCTGCCATCATGAAAGGGTTGGCCAAGGATGGTGGTCTTTTCATTCCTTCTTACATCCCAACCATCTCTCAAGAACAAYTAGATAAGTGGTCCAAACTATCYTTCAATGATTTAGCATATGAAATCATGAGCTTATACATYTCTGAAGATGACATTCCATCTGAAAGCTTGAAGGAAATCATCAAAAGATCATACTCAACCTTCAGATCTGATGAAGTCACTCCATTGGCCAAAAATGTTGAAAAGAATATYCATGTTTTAGAACTTTTCCATGGYCCAACTTATGCTTTCAAGGATGTTGCCTTGCAATTTGTTGGTAACTTATTTGAATACTTCCTAAACAAGCACAACACTGCCAATCCAGAAAATGTTAAGCAATTAACCATCGTTGGTGCTACCTCTGGTGACACCGGTTCTGCTGCCATCTATGGTTTAAGAGGTAAGGAAAATATCAAGGTTTTCATTCTTTACCCTAACGGAAGAATTTCTAAAATCCAAGAAGAACAAATGACCACCATCCAAGACAAAAACGTCCAAACTTTAAGTGTCACTGGTACCTTTGATAACTGTCAAAACATTGTCAAGGAAATCTTCGGTGATGAAGAGTTCAATCAAAAGTACAACTTGGGTGCTGTCAACAGTATCAACTGGGCCAGAATYTTAGCTCAAATCACATACTACTTCTACTCYTATTTYAAAATTAGCAATGAACAAAAGGATGCCAAGGTCAAGTTTGTTGTTCCTTCAGGTAACTTCGGTGACATTCTTGCTGGGTTCTTTGCTGCCAAGATGGGTATGCCTGTTGAAAAGTTGGTCATTGCCACCAAYGAAAACGACATTTTAGATAGATTTTTGAAATCTGAAAACGGTGAATACGCCTCATCTAACGATGTCAAGGCCACCCTGTCTCCAGCCATGGACATTCTAATTTCCTCCAACTTTGAAAGATTATTGTGGTTCTTAGCTTATGAACAACTATCCGGTAATGATGCTGACAAGGCTGGATCCATCTTGAACGAYTGGTTCAAGGAATTAAAGACCAACGGCAAGTTTGAAGCAGGTTCTTCAGTTGTAAAAGCTGCTTCCACTTTGTTTGATTCTGAATCAGTCCAAGATCTAGAAATCCTACAAACAATCGGCAAGGTTTACGAAAACTCTGAAAACCCATCCAAATACATTATAGACCCACACACTGCTGTTGGTATGAAGGCCACCTACAACCAACTTGAAAAAGATGGCAAGGATGCTGGCTTCCAATACATCTGTTTGTCCACTGCCCACCCAGCTAAGTTTGCCGATGCTGTCAATAAAAGTTTAGAATCATTTAAAGAGTACTCCTTCGACAAGGATGTCTTACCTGAAGAATTGAGAAAACTTTCATCATTGCCAAAGAAGATTAAGTTGGTTTCCAGAGCTGATCTAGAATTGGTCAAGAAGGTTATCGATGAAGAAATTATTGTCATGGACCAATAAATATATAAAAAATTGAATTGATGTTATATATATCAGTATTTCTATTATTATGTTTTTGAATAAAAGAACTGTTGAGGTTCATGTAGACACACGGTTTTGATGAGCTAAAGTATTTGAAATGTCAAATTCACTTTTTTTTTGATTTAAAAAAAAAATTGAAAAAAATACAAACCAAAAAAAAGAAGTTGAAGCAACTTTCCTRWWTATCAATCTATTCATCAAATTTAACTGAAAATTCAAATAGTCGAAAATAAGAAAGTGAAAACTAAGGAAATATATGGCTTTTTAATAAATTTTTATAGTGAAAAGTCACGTGAGMTTACGTAGTCCGGCTCGTTGAGCAAATYTTTTGACATSTTAMRAMTKGATTWYCARGGCRTGTRGCSTAKWTGGYAGCGYGMTCCMKTARCATTGRRARCTACGRWACWTGGTTGTKCRAACWCSTGCAMMTYGWCSASTGAAWRATTTGTGAWWTAWWTKASAMAMASATMTKKKYGTGTGKYRYARTTKGTAKYKYTTAAAGATAAGAAATTGAAATATTTACTAAAAGAGACAGATGTCCTAATAAGGAATTTATCATACATTTTAGTTGAAAGAAATAAATAAGATTTATTTATTTCTGTTCCTTTTCTTTCTTTACTTTTTCCTTTTTGGATCATTTATATTTTTCTAGAACGACTCGTCTTTTATGTTTCCTGCCTAGCTGTAGACAGACAAGAGTATGCATTTTAATTCGTTAACAGGGAAATAAACTTATTTCGGTCTAATAAACATCTGCCAAAGATTAAGTTGAATGAATGGAATATAATCTTTTGCCTGAAGAATAAACTCTCTACTCTAAAGTTCTTTCCCTGTGGGATCGAATGAGTCGTGCCAAATCTGAATACTGTTGATATTTCAAGCTAATTATGTTAGATGTTGTTCAATAAAAAATAATACTTGAAAAGGCTTTCAAGTTAAATTATTTCTTTGATAATTGTTGCTAGTGATAATAATATTAATTAAGAAGGTAACTTATAAAAAACCAGATTTATTAAGATTATAATAAGTTAGATATTGCGTATAATTAACTACAATATTTCACTTATCAAATTAGTCTGAGAAAGATCGTACATACGTATCTCTCTACTTACTAGGGTTATCAAACTAAACAATCATCAGAGTTTTAATTTATAATTAACTATTAAAACATCTCGAATATCTTACAACATTCTTACAATCATTCTTACAACGTGGTTATAGGATAAACGATTAGATTTAATCAATTCGCTTCCATAAATTTCGCTACACTATATCCGAACCCGTTTGTAACATGACATGTTGAGACAGAACGTGTTTTAGACCGTCAGATTTTGGGGACCGTTKTRTAAGGTTYGGTGAGTTGTAGGCTTTATAGGTATGTATAGATATTACAGTAATGTGTCCATGAGAGACCGTCCTAACAGCTTCTCACTGGAGGTTTTTTTAACAKGGAAAGTCAAAGAGGTGGAGGACTAAGCGCCACAGCTAATAGTTATAGATGCGATTAGAAATATAGTTCACTTGCACTTGACCTTGAGATATTTCAGCTGAACTAGTCTTACTTCCCTTGAGCTCGTGGAGGTAAGATAAGGATGGAATGTATGGAAACACTCATGAACGAAAGGTTGTCAAGTTATCAGCTGAAGGTCAATGGGTTAGTTTGATACCGAGGCTCTAGGAAAGAGATAGGTGAAGACTAATGCCTCGTTACTGGAACTATATGGAACAATCGTAGGTTAGGTTGAACCGAGTGACGTTTAGAGGTTCTATGACCGTTCATATGAGATGAACAGTTGGTAATGTATTCGGATAACCTAGGCTTAGACTGGTAGACCGACATAGACACTAAAGTCGCGGCAACGAAAAATGATACGTCAATATGAACGTGCGATGCATGGACGTAGTCATGGTGTAGGTTACGTTAATTGGTTAGGCTGTCAACCTCGGTCTGTTGAAGGGATCAGGATGAGTAGAAGGGTATCTATTATCATTCGTTGTCTTCGAGCTGATAGAAAAATGGCATACTTTCTGAACTGCGTGAGACATATCCTGGATAAGATTTTCATGATGAAAAACGAGGGCGCTACCAAAGTAATGGAAAATTTAGATTTTGTTTAARRAAAAAAATTATGAAAATTTTTTTRACATGAATTCGTCGAATCTGTCGTCGACGAAAATCAGTGTTGTTTTTTTTTTGAAATGTAGGATATTTACTTATGTTCTTTTAAGTTTAAAAGAATCTTTAAGATGCAATTCTTTTGGAAGAATTAGTTAATTAAAACCAGTCAAATTAAAGTACATTTAGCGAGTTTTGAGCGAAGTAAAAGTACATTTATTACATTTAGTAAAGTAAAGGTAAAGTTACTTTTTTACATTTAATATTATATTAAACACTAATTTCCACACTAGTTGTTTTAAAGAAAAACAGAAGTAAATCCACATTTTAAATTATCAATAATGACAAACGAAATTACAAACATTAATTCTGGGAAAGTTTTAAAAGAAAAGGCATCCCGTGCCAACAWGMYGTATCAAAAATTATKACCARGGCGTGTGGCGTAGTTGGTAGCGCGCTCCCTTAGCATSGGAGAGRTCTTGSGTTCGASTCYCAACTMGTYYAGTAATAAWTYTGAKTTATYTTACACACACTCTGGGCGTSTGRCGTAGTTSGTAGCGCGCTCCCTTAGCATGGGAGAGGTCTTGGGTTCGACTCCCAACTCGTCCATTTTTTTTTGCTTTTTCTTCAATCAATTGATTAAATCTGTTAAACTTGTTTTTAATTCTAAGAATGAAAATGAATAGTTGAAAGTCAATACTGATTAGAACATTGTTGATGCTGAAGGGCTATTTTTTTAAATTTTAGTTAATACTAACTGTATTTCTTCAACATAAAGGACTATTTTATTTTAAATTTGAGCAGATTTTTAAAGTCAATAAAAAATTYAACACTAAAACTCAACTTCAAGTAAATGCACCATTATGTTTATGTACATAACCTAGTTGTAGCCTTTTGAGAATATAATTAATATACAGTATTTTTTTTATAGTATACTATTATTATTACACACATATTGATAAAGAATGTGCTTAGCTTTAGTTACTTACATAACATGAGAAAACACCAATCCCAATAAGTACAGTTACATTTGAATGATTATGATAGCAATAGTTTTTTGAAAAGAACATGTCATTACATGCTTTGGCATTGGTGACGTAAAAACATTAGCTGCCATATGATTAGTATAGACTTTTTGATGCGCTAGTACTGATAAAATACATTAATAAAATGTCTATACTATTAATGTGTCAAGGTGATTTGACTGAAATGAGTTGAATTATTTTTGAAAAAGAAAGAAAAAAAATGTTGATGAGAAAAATGATATTGGTATTTCAAAATAATTTTATTTGACAATTTAACATATATTCTTCTTATGTGAAACAAAAGAGAAAACCATCGTTTAACAATGTTTTCAAAATTTTTGTTGTGTGGTGACATCGACCTGTCCTCAAACCTTGGTAATTTAAGAATTGGAATTAGAACTGATATTACAGGGATGAAAAAAGGAATTTACATTAGAAAAATATCCCAAATGCATAAAGCATAATTTGAGAGATATAAGCACTAACTGCGGCAAAAAAAAGAAGTGGATTTATCAAGATTTCTAGATATTATTTCAAGTAATAAAACCTATTTTGGAAAAGGGTTCATCAGTAGTAACTACGTAAAACGACTGAATATACTAATAATTAATGTTTATAAAAAGATAAAGTCTATATAATGTTTGACTATTATCAAATGGATACAGCTCTGGGTTTATAGTGTTGAAGTTATTTATAATCATTAGAGAAAAAGAGAGAAAAATATATTCAACTCACCAAGTTCATTCCATATTGGTGTTCAGACAACAGATTATTTAGTGTCTCAAACATAAGGTTAGTAAATAACTGTCAGAATAACAAATAGGCAAATAGAGTAAAAAATAAAGTAAAATGAAAACACGATCAACCAATAGTACGACTGTGGATTTCAGGAAAAAATAGTTGGAAAAGATTTCAAAGTTGTATGTCCAGAACTTGTCGGAGCTTTGTTATTTTAGTAATGTTATTAAAGATATTTTGAAAGTAAAATTGTTTTTAACGTTAAAAATACATTTAATTTTTAATGATGAATATTGGAAATAAAACCATCAGAAAGCAAAGAGATAGTTAAAAAGCAAAGAAAAGTTTAATTAAATATCAGTTTCAATTATTATTAAAGTTTATATTACTTAAAAGAAAGTAGGGCATTTACATAAAAATATTTTATTTGCTTTTAAAAAAATTGCAACAACCGCTATCATAAATTGTTAAGAGAACTAACACTTATAGAGTATGATAAACCTGATAAAAGAAGATATAGTTAAATAAGTTGTTAATACTTTGAAGGAATCAATCTGCTACTAAAAAATTTTTTWAAAAAAAAACTATCAAATGGGCGTGTGGCGTAGTTGGTAGCGCGCTCCCTTAGCATGGGAGAGGTCTTGGGTTCGACTCCCAACTCGTCCAGTTTTTTTGCAATTTTAATTTTTGACAATTGATTAAACCTGTTGATTTTTTTTTAAAAATATTTATTTAAAAATGAACGGCCTAACCAAACATTTGTTTATTTTTTTGCAAAATAGCATTTAAGATATCAAAATCATTAAATGGAAAAAGTTCTTTTTCAAAATCGAATTTTTTTTTTGATTTCTTTTCTAATATCCCTAGATGATAAACATAATCTATAGTATTCAAGCTGTTTCTTTAATGTGACTTTTTTAAATTTTTGAATACTATTTAATTTGCATTAATTAAAAATTAAAACGTCTAATATGTTATTTATTTACGTAACACAGCTATAATGAAAAAGAGTATATGGCTGAAATCTAACAACATCATTGCTTAGAAATACAAAAATAGCTAAGTATATTTCATAAAACATCTTAAAGTTTCTTAAAGAAAAGTGTTTTACTATTAATATGGTTGGGTTTTATATATAGGTAACTAATAATGTTCACAGTATTTGAAATATACATAATATTTATAACAAGTAACTTTTTTTTCAAGAAGTATTTTCCTCTAGACATTAACAAATGCAATGAAGTAATAATCTTTTTTATTAGATCAATGGGAAGAAGGGATTTTTATCATATCTTTTGGAAGTAAATGTCAAATATTATGAAAAAACACTTGTGTTGAACTAGTCCATTTTTACAGAACTGTATATATAATGTATACAATATTGGTTTTTCAAATCTGACCATATTTATGAAGTTAGTTGCAGAAAGTCAAGTAATATAAAATTTAATCTTAAACCACAATCACAAGAAAATCTGTTTAAAAAATATGAAAAGCCTTGTAAAATCCAAAATTATCAAGTTACCTCATTTTTTTTTTAAAGCATGGTATTTCTATTACACGTATTGATAATTTATGTATTTATCCATCATTTTTTGCGTCATATTAGCTAAGTTAGTAGGGATGTTTAAAGAATCTTGCACGCGTTTGCTACTGTTTTTAGGACTTAATACTACATTCAATGTTTAGACATAGGCAATGCAATATAGTTTGTATCTATCTTTCAAAAATGGAATTGGCTGAAATATAACCTGGGTTCTTCTTCTTTGCTTCAATAGATTCCAAAAATCACACATTGTTTGATGAAGACCCTATGTTATCAATAACTTAAAGACGCTTAACTAAGATGAGTTAAATGGCCAATAGGTACTAAATAAAAAGATTGTGATATAGTAAAAACGATGGAGAAAGTCTAAAATGGCAAGATTAATTCCTTATCTTCTTTATCACCTTTTTTTAAATGTATTCTTCTAACGTTAAACAATACTGAATTGTATATTTCAACTTTACCTAACAACATTTATTGCAAACAAGCTTGATGGACTATAATTAATATGTTTTTTGTTATATCTTACCTCAATAACAGATTTTAATGTTATARGTSAAWTTGTTWCAAGAGMAGTGGAAKCAAGACATTTGWAAACAATTTTAACCTGAATTRATYATAGACARTGACTTATGTTTTGAAATTYACMTTAAGATTACTTATAYTCGARGTGTAATGCATACTTGGTGTGGAGCAAGTTAATCGGTTGTCTATAAATTTTATATRAAAGTGAGCTCTTACTAATGTCTTAATTTCCTTACTATAATCAGATAAACCCAATGTTTCAAGCTTCTTACTTACATAGTATTCAGAAATATGAAATTACACCGACATTATCAAGAGCAAAGTCTCAACGATTTTATGACACACTTTTAATACCAATGACTTTACAATGAAAAAGGTTATTCTCATAAAAAAATATGTATTTCTGGTAGCGTCTATTAAGATTGCTAAAAATTTTGAGAAAAAAATTATTACCAGGGCGTGTGGCGTAGTTGGTAGCGCGCTCCCTTAGCATGGGAGAGGTCTTGGGTTCGACTCCCAACTCGTCCAGTAATAATTTTAATTTATTTTACACACACTCTGGGCGTGTGGCGTAGTTGGTAGCGCGCTCCCTTAGCATGGGAGAGGTCTTGGGTTCGACTCCCAACTCGTCCATTTTTTTTGGCTCTTGGCTTTTTTTTTACATCATTTTTTTTAAAGTTATGATTGAAAAAACATGTTTTATAGTAGTGTCTTCAGTTGGCATTGGTGTGATAAAAAGCATAAAAGATTTTTCAATCACAAGAAAGAAAACAACAATCTTTAATCCACGAAGAAATTGATATCAATGTTTTTTAAGACACTTTCTAATTATTTCAAAGCTATTGAATCTTTGAATTCAAAGTTCTATTCTCATACTTACGAAGAGATTTGTGAAATGGGAGTTTTTCAAAGATTTAGAGAATACGATTTTTCTTTTGAAACTTTAATATTAATTCTAT
>LPNL01000008.1:605108-736772 GCA_001749795.1 Hanseniaspora opuntiae
GACATATCCTGGATAAGATTTTCATGATGAAAAACGAGGGCGCTACCAAAGTAATGGAAAATTTAGATTTTGTTTAARRAAAAAAATTATGAAAATTTTTTTRACATGAATTCGTCGAATCTGTCGTCGACGAAAWTCAGTGTTGTTTTTTTTGAAATGTAGGATATTTACTTATGTTCTTTTAAGTTTAAAAGAATCTTTAAGATGCAATTCTTTTGGAAGAATTAGTTAATTAAAACCAGTCAAATTAAAGTAGATTTAGTAAATTTAGGGAACTGAAGTTACAGTAAACTTATAGTAAGTTAAGCTGAGTTAAAGTGACATCTTTACATTTAATATTATATTAAACACTAATTTCCACACTAGTTGTTTTAAAGAAAAACAGAAGTAAATCCACATTTTAAATTAACAACAATGACAAACGATATTACAAACATTAATTCTGGGAAAGTTTTAAAAGAAAAGGCATCCCGTGCCAACATGACATCAAAAATTATTACCAGGGCGTGTGGCGTAGTTGGTAGCGCGCTCCCTTAGCATGGGAGAGGTCTTGGGTTCGACTCCCAACTCGTCCAGTAATAATTTTGATTTATTTTACACACACTCTGGGCGTGTGGCGTAGTTGGTAGCGCGCTCCCTTAGCATGGGAGAGGTCTTGGGTTCGACTCCCAACTCGTCCATTTTTTTTGGCTCTTGGCTTTTTTTTTATATCATTTTTTTTAAAGTTATGATTGAAAAAACATGTTTTATAGTAGTGTCTTCAGTTGGCATTGGTGTGATAAAAAGCATAAAAGATTTTTCAATCACAAGAAAGAAAACAACAATCTTTAATCCACGAAGAAATTGATATCAATGTTTTTTAAGACACTTTCTAATTATTTCAAAGCTATTGAATCTTTGAATTCAAAGTTCTATTCTCATACTTACGAAGAGATTTGTGAAATGGGAGTTTTTCAAAGATTTAGAGAATACGATTTTTCTTTTGAAACTTTAATATTAATTCTATTAGCTTTAATGGCGATCATATTTACATTTGGTCGTGGTCAGAATACTGGAATCACAAATAGAATTTTCAATCCATTAAATGACTTCATGTACTTACAATTTGCAAACATAGGGTTTACTTACAAGATGAAGAGAATACCTTATTTATCTGAGTTTAACAACACTTTGATGACTGGATTTTACACTGGTAGAAAAAACGTAGAAAGTGTTGAGGTAAAGTTACATTTGAGCAGTAGATTCAACCCATTAGGTTTGTTAATGGAGAAATTGATGAAGAATGCATTGAGTGGGATTATGGAAGATAATCTTGAGGAGTTTTTGGAAATCACCATAAAGCCTAACAATACATCTGTTGAACACAAGGCCCTGCCAAAGGAAGATGAACCTCAATTATATCAGCAACAAACCAGAGAAACCTTACCAAAGAAATATCAATTTGTTGCAGGCATAGTAGCCAAGCATTCAATGTCATCATCCAGAAAGAAATACTACTACTTAAACACAGTGCCATTGATAGAAACAGTCAGATTACCAAAGGAGTATGTTTTCATGTCAGAAAACAACACAATTAGTAATGGTATTTTCTTTGATAACAATCAAGAAAACAAAAAGTTAGAGGACTTATTGGAGTCTAGTAAAAATGTATTGAAATCTTTCACAATCACTGACTTGCCAGATGAACAGCCAATTTTGGATACTGATTATGATAAAAGCAGCAGCAGAATCCACATAGTCATGAAGGTTCCAAAAACACAAAAGGATGTCAATGCTATGCTTGATTTGATCAAGTTTGGTCTTTCTATTTACGATAACATGACTGCTGGAACATTCGATAAGATATTCATGAATCCAAACTTGATTAGAAAAATAGATCATCTAAGAAAGGTAGAAAAAGATAAGGTTATAAAAATAATGAAGGAGGTTGAGCAAGAGATGAAGAAAAAGGAATTACAAGCTAATAAGTAATCACACTAACAAAGAGAACKATACTTAAGTAATAATTTTTAATCAATTTATTTATTCATTTGTCGATATATACATGGTARTAAACCTATTTTTTTAAATTTAGAAGTTTATTRTTGCTTTTACAGTTTTGCTTCGAATTCTTCGGCTTCAGCTAGTTGTTCAGCCTTGATTCTGGCTTCAGTTTCAGCTTTGATTCTTGCTAAGTTCATATTCTTAATTTCTTCTTCTCTGACTCTCTTTTTTTCAAGTTCGTTATATTTGGATAATAATATGTAATCAATGTCTTGTGGTGAGTTGATGACTCTGACTACACCATTAGGCAAAAGTTTATTTTGAACGATTGTTCCTTTGACAGTAAGAAGACTACCTATTTTMTCGGATGTGTATTGGTTATATGGTTTCAATAGCTGTACTTTGTTTTGGATATTAGAAGCTTCTCTGATCATATCAGCAGTGACTTTTTGTTCAACAGCAACATAATTTGAGCCTGCACTAAGAACTTTTTTTGGATAGAATATTCTGTTCATTTTGCTATATATTAATTTGATGCCTTWGTTTTCGTATTCTTTAAARAGAAASAGATRGWATTATAAARCTGATTGGTGTTTWKMTGTTKWTTWTRTAKAWMTGAATGARAKACTATCACTTTKMTATGATACAGASGTAYTYAAAWATTTAATATTTTMTTCACTCTYTTTTCTTTYAGCGAAAAATAAAATAAAAAAAAWTTTTTTTTGTTAAAWTTTGTAGCAATATCTCCGACARARAAGTATCACGTGCCYACATCCGTTTCTTTTTTTTTTCTTCATTTTTACGAAAAAAACATCAAAAAAAAAAAAAAGAAATATATTGAAAATCAATTATCAGAGTGAGAAGATCAAGTAATCGACATTTTTCAAAATCACAAACCTTTCAAGATAATTYGAGTTTAGGAATAAACAGAACACCCAAATTCAACCCAGAAAGTTATAATGTCTAGACCAGAAGAAATTGCTCCACCAGAGCTGTTTTACAATGATAAAGAATCAAAGAAATATACCGAAAAYTCCAGAGTCCAATACATCCARTACATGATGACCAAAAGAAGTCTTGAACTTCTAAATCTTAAAGAATCRTCTTTTATTCTGGATATTGGATGTGGGTCGTGTTTATCTGGAGAAATCATTTCATCTGCCAGTGAGGAAGTGAATGCTGGAATGAACCACTACTGGACAGGATTGGATATTTCTCCAGATATGTTAGAACAGGCGCTTATAAGAAAGGAAGAAGAGAAATTCAACAATGATGATGATTCAGACGATGAGGGGGAAATTGGTGGTTTAAGAAACGGTGACATGATGCTTCATGACATTGGACAGGGTATCCCCTTCAGAGCAGGTTCATTTGATGCTGCCATTTCGATTTCTGCCATCCAATGGCTGTTCAACAAGGACAACAACAATCACGACCCTATCAAAAGAATCAAGAGATTTTTTGAGTCATTATACTCAGCATTGACCAAAAACGGTAAGTTTGTTGCGCAATTCTATCCTGCCAATGATGATCAAATCGATACTTTTTTACAAATAGCCAAGCAAACAGGATTTTCAGGTGGTTTGGTGATAGATAATCCGGAATCTAAAAAAAATAAAAAATACTATTTGGTTTTGAGTTGTGGTACAATGTCCAGTAATGATGCAAATGACAGTGATAACTTGAACTTGACAGGTGCAGCCATGGATGTCTCCAATATACATGACAAGAAAGAGAAGAAAAAGAAAAGAGGAAATGGTATGGTTGAAAGTAAAAAATCCTTTATTTTGAGAAAGAAGGAATTGATGAAGAAGAGAGGTAGAGAAGTGAGAGGCGAAAGTAAGTATACTGGTAGAAAAAGAAGAGACAGATTCTAGTTAAAAAAACTTATATAAAGATATTTAAATCTATTTATAAAAGGTAGTAAATATAACATTTCTATAATCAATGATTATGATAAAGGATAAGGTTGAATAACTTTATCATATTTAGATATTCAAGTAGGAATTTTGTCGGATTTAACAACCTTTCTTTTTTGGCAAGAAAATTTTTCATACAGTTTTCTCAGTTTCKAATTTTTTTTTTTCATCGTCAATTTACAATTATTTCGAATAGATTCAAGTGCCATAGTTTATGTTGCAATCAATATAAATAGAAAACACCTCTGTCTTCCAAACACCAATTAAACGATAATGCTAACAAAAAGAACACAATTAGTTCATAATCATATAAGAATTTGTAACACAATTACTGTTAGAAGCTTTTACGAAAAAGTCAGTAAAGGTTCTAGAAAGTACCCATTCATAGCTCCTATTGAACCTAAAGTACCTAGTGTTGATGGAAGTGAAATATTTAATTTGTGGAAGAATAAGCAAGTAAAGAAACTAGATCCGACTGGATGGAAAACCAAGGCTTTGTCCGGGGACCACACAGTCATATCTGAACAATATGAAACATACTTAAAGACAAAGGAGAGATACTTAGCTGACGAAAACAAAAACTTGCCAACAGGTTACCCTGTTTACAATGCAGAGAATAACGAAGTTTCTGAGTCCTGGAAATTTTACCCTCATACTAAAAAGGAGTTTTTCGAAAGTATTCAAAAAACACAATTGCCTACAAGAAACTATCCATTGCCTTTGAGATACGGTGACATTGTAAAGCTTTCCTTCAAGAGTACTGATTCTACTGARCCAGATTTGTTTGGTGTGGTCACCAAWATCAAGTCTGCCTCTGTTGACTCCTCAYTAACATTAAAAACAAAGTATGGTGATGTTGAGTCAAAGGTCAATGTGCCTGTATATACAACTGATTTGAGTGCTRTTGAAATCATAGATAGAAAGAACGATGGAAGCTTGGAAGAAATCAACATGGACAGCTTACCGGACTTCATTGAGTTATCTCAACAATTCAAGAAGTTCGAATTGAAGAGAAGATTCGAAAGAATGCGTGCATATGAACAACAACAAAAGAAAGATTAATTGCAATAACCAGACTCAATGAGATTTCTATTTTTAATTATTATAATATTGGCTTGTACTTGTAAATAAATAGCCATAAACTTATATATGTGTTTGTTTTTAAAAAAAATATTATAAAAAATTAATCATCATTTATATATACAGGTCATTACAAATTATATAAGATAAATCGCAAAAAAAGCTTATTCATCATGTTTGAAGACTTTAGCGTCTAATCTTTTTTGATTATCCATTTGCATGAGTTTGGTTTCAGCATTTTGTCTTTCAATGTTGGCAAGAAGTCTGTCTAATCTGGTTTCTTGATTTTCTTCTTCAAAGTCTTGTGGGTTGACAATTCTATCGTAGTATGAAATACCTAGAACACCAAAGACAAGAACAACAGTGGCAAATTGAGCGTACATTCTGGCTTGGACAATTTTTTGTGATTGTGTTAAAATCTTATCTCTGTTGATGACTCTCCAAGAACCAAACAAAACACCAGCCCAGGAAGCAAATAGAAGAGAGAATCTGTTTTCATTCAAGGTGTGGAARCATTTCTGTTCCAAAGTAAGACTGTTCCATCTTTTGATTTCTTCTTCCTTTTCCTTGGTTAGTTCACTACCGTAACGCTTTTCTCTACCAAAGGCAGTTGATTCTAATTCACCAACAACAGAGGAACCAAACCCAATAGGAGACACAAAAAGGGCAGTCTTGATTTGCCAGTTGGCCTTCTTTAGTAAGTGTGGGAATCTCTTTCTAGCAATGGCAGCACCGGCTAGGGAAACACCTAGACCATAGATGGCACCTTTGACCATACCCATGTTGGCGGCATGGTTGTGTTGAGCGATCTCTTCTTTAGTTAATATTTTCATGATGTATGAGCTGGTATTGTATTCAAGAACAAAATAATGTATATCCTAGGACTATACTGAATGTGGTTTTTTATAGGCTTCGTTTATATAAAACATTGTATAATAAATATTGTTGATCGTTCCAATACCATCAAGCTTAAATAATGGTTGATAGAGAGTATAGAAATGAACAAAATGTCTCTGTGTCAGCTGTACATATATTTTTTTTTTGACAGTCCTTATGGTTCCACTTTTTTTTTTTTTGGCCCTTATCCATAAATGTTCCAAACAGCCAACGCTGATTGGTGCGCCTTGTGAGAGTCACCAACCAATTAGAGTGTTTCCCCCCAACGGACAAACGTTTTTTAACCCCGCCTCAGCAGGTACTGGTTCTAAACTGAATATTCATTATCCCTCCATGTTTTTCTATTGTGTGTGATGTTGGAAATGCATATCATGAATAGCCCATTTGTAATTATATCCAAATARAAAGACAAAAGATAATGCTTGAAGCTKCTTCTTATGGACTTATTTAGTTGTAARAGTTATTTATTACGGTCTTTGATGGTTTTTTTTCTATGCGTCATCTAAAACTCTGTAGCGAGRATTGCTGGAGTCACGTGTAYACCGAGGTTTAATCATCACAAAAATGAAAACTAATTTTAGTACAGATTGGAGTTCAACACAAGTATCGGCGTTTCTTCAAAGTTTATCGATTAAAGAATGCAAATATTGAGATAATTCAGATYTATACTTTGATATCTTTGCATTAACTTATTTCTTGTATAGGTTCATAGCTTATCTTGTTTTCTAATATTAAACGAAATACAAGATATCAACAACCAATATAATATACATTATATATTTTTACATAACATAAAAAACAAAAAGTGTAGGTACATTTACATATAAAAATATAATTAATTTAATATAGCMTTTCTCCTTCTATATTTATACCCATATAAGATGCTATCTTTCAAATATATCAATATTTTATATCTACTTTTATTACTTTGCAGAAGAGCTGCTTCTCTACCAATGCCAAACAGTATTCCTTCTGAATACATAGTAAGACTTAAGATCCCAGATACAATTTCCCAACTTTTTAAGCATGAATCGGATATTAAATCTTTGAGTAGTGAAAAGATAAATCTATCAKTTAAACAATTTATCAATAGTAATTTTTGGAAAAGTAATATATTTAACGCAATAGATATGTCTCATTTACACAATTCCAATGTTAACATTAACTCACTTAACAGTACTAATAATGACAAAGCACAAAGTCATGACATGATTCAAGATTATTTTGAGAAGCTTCTAGAGCTTCAAAAAGTGTTGACCGAAATTGATATTGAAAAACACATACATTTCAATGGCTTTGAGGCAATCAAGGCACACTTAACACCAACTGAGCTCAATGAACTAAGATTAAATCCATTCATTGCTGACATTGACTCCAACGATCCGTTCCAGGCCTTTGATTACAATGAAGTGGATGAGTACTTTGTTCAAGACAATGCCCCAAGACACTTGGCGCGATTGTCCTCCCGTCAAAGATTGGAGCAAGATGACTCAAAGTATATTTTCCACAAGGATTCCTTGGGCAGCGATGTTTATGTGTATGTTCTTGACACCGGGATTGCACTAACGCATCCAGACTTGGAAGGTAGGGTAGAGCATGGTGCATCGTTTGTGGATGAGGGACCTGGCGACCAAAATGGGCATGGAACCCATGTGTCTGGAATCATAGGCTCCACTAAGTATGGTGTTTGTAAAGATTGCCAGTTGATTGAGGTRAAGTGCTTGAACAGCAAGGGCCAGGGTGATTTAACAACRGTTATCTCCGCTATTGAGTTTGCCGTTGAGGACATGTTACAAAGGGGCAATCATGGCAAAAGTGTTGCSAAYTTRTCCTTGGGGTCCTTCCGKTCCAARATTYTAAATGAGGCGGTCAAGGCTGCTGTTGACAATGGTTTGGTGATGGTTGTTGCTGCTGGAAACAACAACATGAATGCATGTATGAACTCGCCCGCAAGTGAGCCATCTGCAATAACAGTMGGWGCYATTGATGACCAAAAGGACCARATAGCAAGCTTCAGCAACTGGGGAGARTGTGTGGACTTGTTTGCCAGTGGSGTTAAGGTTGAGTCCCTATCTTTAAGAAATTTTGATGACTCCATAAGATTTAGCGGCACGTCCATGGCCACTCCAGTGGTTGCAGGCTTAGCAGCCATCTTGTTGGACTCAGGAATCAAATCAACGCAAATCAAGGACAAATTGATTGAGTTGTCCACCAAAGATGCGATGAGAAGAAGACATCTCATAGCGAGACCAAGAACTCCAAACAGAGTTGCCTTCAACGGAGTTGATGAGTCCATTGCAAGGAGTATAAACGATATCACAGATCAGGACATCTTTGAGGATGAGTTTTATGATGAAACAATGTCCTCAGAAGAGTTACACATCAGCGATGTTCCCATACAAGAAAGYTTGAATATTTATAAAAGGGATACTATTTACGAACCATCATTTGARACCCTTCAAGAGTTGGTAATATAAAGAAAAAAGCAAAAAAAAAWTAAATCTGAAATTAAATACATGTATTTAAAAAAGATGAACACATTTATATAACAAAAYTTCCAAAATTATTAAGAAACATTATTACCAGTTTAACCGATATCATTTATGTACAAGTGTTGATGTAATTTCCTATAAAACATATTCATTATTTTTTTTTTTCCCTTTCCAAGTCATCTAGAAAACCTATTAATCCAACTTTTTAGCACTTTGGTCGTCATTGTTCAAGTACATTCTCTTGAATCCACACCAGGCACCAGCACCAATGGTACACAGACCAGAGGCGTACAGAACAGGCTTCAACCCCTTTGTGGACTTGAACAGGGCACCGGTCAATGCACCTGCGGCCAGTGTGTTGTAGTCATCGTGTTTATTTCTGTAGTAGTCAAGACCGGAGTTGATGAAGTTGTAGTTCATGGCGAGGATACCGGCGTGGTTACCGATGAACGGACCTCTCTTGGTGATGTTGTTCAGAACAGTGTTCAGCTGCAACTTGAAGGATGCACCCTGTGGGATCTTGCCGAAACTCTCAATCAAACCGTAGGTGGACCCACCAATCAGGGATAGMCCATAAACAGTACCTGTACCGTAACACAAGTCATCTCTCCAGTCTCTAGAAGGGATTATGGATTGGGAACCCTCAATGCTACTCAGCTGGTCCTCTTGGATGTCCAAAACATCGTCTGTGCTGTCGTCAATGTTAGCAGCATCGTATATGGAGTCAATGGTGTTGGCTGGCTTTTGGAATTGGAATTGTGGGTTTGGTTCAGCTTGAGCTTGCTGTGTGGCTTTAGTGCTTGAAGATCCAAATAGCCAAGACATTTTTAATATGTTGTTAAGTGTGCTTAATGTTGGGTTGTGAGTATTAAGATGTATTGATATGTAATGGAATGAGTATTAAAATCCAATATATACTTTGTATTCTGTARTAAAAAAAATTTCGTCAAAGTGGGTATCAAAATCTGGAAAAAAAAATTTTTTTTTTTATTTTTTCTTCTTTTTCTCCGAAAAATCTTTCCCCATAGAAGCTGAAAAAATGGTAGCCACTGTGGTAAATGATACTTTTGAACTTTTGGAGATATTTCTATAGTAAATGAGCTTGCTGTTGATTATTAATGTAAGATTGCTGCATCCAGAAMTCACTTCTTAGTCAACGAAAAATGAAATAACAAATCAAGTAATTTTGTATACAGTACGGAAAAGTTAAACAAATTTATATCTCAGTTGTTTCTTAAAGTTTGCCTTAGCTAGGGGAAAGATTCACAATGAACACTTGGTAGCGTCACCGTGCCAAATATTTTTTTTCAAAAGGACACATTCGGAGATACACATTTACGAGACATCGGTTAAGGTGAAGCAYTTAGATCACGTGCAGAACCACCCACCATACGTCAA
Organism: Hanseniaspora opuntiae; assembly: GCA_001749795.1. NCBI lineage: Eukaryota > Fungi > Ascomycota > Saccharomycetes > Saccharomycodales > Saccharomycodaceae > Hanseniaspora > Hanseniaspora opuntiae. Next base: position 614,878 of record LPNL01000008.1, read on the forward strand.
AAAAAAAAGAGGGTTGCAAAATTATTCTCCAATAAAGACACCATCACAKCTCTATAACACTATCAGCGAACTTGATTATCTGATGRTGCCAGTATACAGTGCCTTGGCATCTGTAGATGCAGTACGGWATATCATTTCCTAAACTAGAAAAGTAAACAGCTTTAGTACAWGAATTAGCTGTATAAAAAGTAAAAAAAAAATTTTTTTGGTGTCTAAATCTTTCGTAGGATTTGTCAACAACTCAATGATGTCACTTTAATTAAAAAGCTCATACTGATCATTGTAGCAGATGTTTTTTTGCCCTTCTCTATATATATCAACACACAACAATCTACAGCGAATACACACAGTGCTATCYRTTCAACATCAGCAGTGACTTCATTGAGTRTATCGTCATCAGCAGCATGACATTAGTTAAATCAACATCAGGTATATATATCCATTTTTTATCAACAAATTTTTTTTGTTGAATTTAATTGTGTTTGTGCTTAACGCGTAGTAAAAATTWWTTTTTTTTTACGATGTCAGATAGGTTGAGATGTGTTAAAAGTATATAACTAAAAGATTAGAAACGAACACCATTAGATTTATCATCCTAAACTAGTGTTAACTCATAWCTTACTATTTTCGTTGAAAGCTATTTTTCTAATTACTTTATCTAACTCAATAATTCAATCAAGCTACTTCACTWTAAAGAGTTATCAATTTTAGTGAATATTGTCATATATAAWTAGTAGATTARTTATTAATTCCTTAGTTGTAATATTCTATCAAAACCAAACAAACAAACACATAAAAGATAGATTTTCACTCCCTTTAATCTATTGCAACTTTCTTTTTAGTTCATATCAAGAAACAAACCAAAAAAAAAATCAACACAAGAAACCACTTGTTAATACTACAAACTATAAACAAAGTTTATTATTACYTTTTTTTCACCTGAAAATTGTTACTAAAAAAACTTAATAATAAATCTTTATTTAACTTATCCTTAGGATCCACTCTGAAAAAAAACATATTCATCAATCAGCACAGATACTTTAATCATAAACACTCATTACATACTTTAACACAATCAAAAATGTCTTCTTTAAGCTTTGACAAAACTGATTACACTGCCAAGCATGCTAATCTAGCCTCTCACTTCATTGGTTACAACACCGTGGAAAAGGCTGAAGATTCCCTATTAAAGCAATTTGTTCAAAGTCACGGTGGTCACTCCATCATCAAGAAGGTTCTGATTGCCAACAACGGTATTGCTGCTGTCAAGGAAATCAGATCCGTTAGAAAGTGGGCTTATGAAACCTTCGGTGATGAAAGAATGATCCAATTTGTTGCCATGGCCACTCCTGAAGATCTTGAAATCAATGCTGAATACATCAGAATGGCTGACCAATATGTTGAGGTTCCAGGGGGTACCAACAACAACAACTACGCCAATGTTGACTTAATTGTTGAAATTGCCGAAAGAGTTGATGTTGATGCCGTYTGGGCTGGTTGGGGTCATGCCTCCGAAAAYCCTTTGCTTCCTGAAAAGCTAGCTGCCTCCAAGAGAAAGGTCATCTTCATTGGTCCTCCAGGTTCCGCCATGAGATCATTGGGTGACAAGATCTCAAGTACCATCGTTGCCCAACACGCCAAGGTCCCTTGTATTCCTTGGTCAGGTACCGGTGTTGAAGAGGTCCAAATCGACCAAGCCTCAAACCTAGTCTCTGTTTCAGATGAAGTTTATAGCAAAGGTTGTTGTTCCTCTCCTGAAGAAGGTTTGGAAATCGCCAAGAAAATTGGATTCCCAGTCATGGTCAAGGCCTCCGAAGGTGGTGGTGGTAAAGGTATCAGAAAGGTTGAAAACGAAGATGAATTCATCTCCCTTTATGAACAAGCTGCCAACGAAATCCCCGGCTCTCCTATTTTCATCATGAAGTTGGCTGGTAAGGCCAGACACTTGGAAGTCCAATTACTAGCTGATCAATACGGTACCAATATCTCCTTGTTCGGTAGAGATTGTTCTGTTCAAAGAAGACATCAAAAAATCATTGAAGAGGCTCCAGTMACCATTGCMAAGCCAGACACATTCACCGACATGGAAAAGGCTGCTGTTAGATTAGGTCAATTAGTCGGTTATGTTTCTGCCGGTACCGTTGAATACTTATACTCACATGATGAAGACAAGTTCTACTTCTTAGAATTAAACCCTAGATTACAAGTGGAGCATCCTACAACTGAAATGGTCACCGGTGTCAACTTACCAGCTGCCCAACTGCAAATTGCCATGGGTATCCCAATGCATAGAATCAGAGACATCAGAATGCTTTACGGTGTTGATCCAAAGACCGCCTCCGAAATAGACTTTGGCTTTGAAAATGTYGATTCATTGAAGACCCAAAGAAAGCCTATCCCTAAGGGTCACTGTACTGCCTGTAGAATCACTTCCGAAGATCCAAACGAAGGTTTCAAGCCTTCTGGTGGTTCCATCCATGAATTAAACTTCAGATCCTCTTCTAATGTATGGGGGTACTTCTCCGTTGGTAACAATGGTGGTATCCACTCATTCTCAGACTCTCAATTCGGTCATATCTTTGCATTCGGTGAAAACAGAGAAACTTCTAGAAAGCATATGGTTGTTGCCTTGAAGGAATTGTCCATCAGAGGTGACTTCAGAACCACTGTTGAGTACTTAATTAAGTTGTTGGAATCTGAAGACTTTGAAGGTAACACCATAACTACCGGTTGGTTAGATGATTTAATTTCCCAAAAGTTGACTGCTGAAAAGCCAGATCCTGAACTGTCTGTTATTTGTGGTGCTGCCACAAAGGCCTTCATCATCTCTGAAAAGTCCAAGCTAGATTACATCAACTCATTGAGCAGAGGTCAAGTTCCTACCAGCTCCTCATTGAAGACTATGTTCCCTGTAGAGTTTATCCACGAGGGYTCCAGATTCAAGTTCACTTGTGCCCAAGCTGCTGATGACAAATTCACATTATTCATCAATGGGTCCAAGGTTGAAGTTGGTGTCAAGAGCTTGAGTGATGGTGGATTGTTAATTGCYGTTGGTGGTAAGTCTCACACCATTTACTGGAAGGAAGAAGTTTCTGCCACCAGATTGTCMATTGAYTCCAAAACYACCYTATTGGAAGTYGAAAACGATCCTACYCAATTRAGAACYCCWTCTCCAGGTAAGCTAGTYAAGTACTTRGTTGARGAYGGTGAGCACATTGCTGCTGGCCATGTCTTTGCTGAAGTTGAAGTCATGAAGATGCAAATGCCATTGATTGCTCAAGAATCTGGTATTGTTCAATTAYTAAAGCAACCTGGTTCCACTTTGAATGCTGGTGACATTTTAGCCATYYTAACCTTGGATGACCCATCAAAGGTCAAACATGCCTTGCCATTTGAAGGCCTATTGCCAAACTATGGTACCCCAACCATTGAAGGTACCAAGCCAGTTTACAAGATGAAATCATTGATTGCCACTTTAAACAACATCTTGAAGGGTTATGACAACCAAGTTGTCATGAATGCTTCTTTAACCAAGTTGATTGAAGTTCTAAAGAACCCTGAATTACCTTACTCTGAATGGCAAGCTCAAATTTCTGCCTTGCACTCCAGATTACCTATGGATCTAGATGCCAGTTTGGTTGACTTAGTTCAAAGATCTCAAAACAGAAATGCTGCCTTCCCTGCCAAGCAACTTTTGAAGTTATTGGAAGCTGCTGTTGAAAGAGAATCTGTATCCAACCCATTGTTTGAAGCCACTGTTGGTCCATTGGTTTCAATTGTCAATGACTATGCTGATGGTTTGGAGGCTCATGAACACAATGTCTTTGCCAACTTCTTGGAAGAATACTACAGAGTTGAATCCTTGTTCTCTGGCTCCAACATCAGAGAAGAAGAAATTATCTTGAAGTTGAGAGACGAAGCTGGTGAAGATTTGAAGTCTGTTGTTACCACTGTTTTATCTCATTCTAGAGTTTCCGCCAAGAACACTTTGATTTTAGCTATCTTGAAACACTACAAGCCTTTATGCCAAGTTCATGCATCCATTGCCAACATTTTGTTCTCCTCCTTAGAAAAGATTGTTACTTTGGAATCCAAGTCCTCTGCTCAAGTTTCCTTATTGGCCAGAGAAATCTTAATCCAAGGTGCCTTACCTTCCATTACTGAAAGAACTCAACAAATTGAACACATTTTGAAGAGCTCTGTTGTTGACACTTCTTATGGTTCCAACACCAAGAGAACTGCTCCAGATTTGCAATTATTGAAGCAATTGATTGATTCCAACTACGTTGTCTTTGATGTTTTAACTCAATTCTTGAACAGCAAAGACTTAGATGTTTCAGCTGCTGCCGCTGAGGTTTACATCAGAAGAGCCTACACCGCTTACAACATCACTGATGTTTCTCATCACAATGCCAACAACATTCCTGTTGCCTTGTGGAAGTTCCATCTACCTACTGACACTTTGGCTTCATCCTCTGTCTTGAAGGCCAAGAACTTGAACAGAGCTATGTCTGTTTCTGACTTGACCTTTGTCGGTGACCAAGATGCCTTGAGAACTGGTATTTTAGTTTCTGTCGATCACTTGGATGATATTGATTCCTCATTGGCCTCTACTCTAGAGTTAGTCGCTGCTAACAACAATGCCAGAGGTTCTTCCACTTCTGCCAACTTGAGTAATGTTGCCAATGTTGTTGTTGCTTCCACTGAAGGCTTTGAAAATGATGATGCTGTCTTGAAAAAGATCAGCCAATCTTTGGAAATTAGCAAGAAGGAGTTGACTGCTTCTGGTATCAGAAGAATCACCTTCTGTGTCTCTTTCAAGGATGGTTCCTATCCAAAGTACTACACTTTCAGAGGTGCCCACTACCAAGAAGATGAAACCATCAGACATGTTGAACCAGCCTTAGCCTTCCAATTGGAATTAGGAAGAATGTCCAACTTCAAGATCAAGCAAATCTTCACTGAAAACAGAAACATCCACGTTTATGAAGGTTTGGCCAAGAACTCCTCTATTGACAAGAGATTCTTCACCAGAGGTATCATCAGAACCGGTAAGATTAGAGATGACATTAGCATCACTGAGTACTTGACCACTGAAGCCAACAAGTTGATGTCTGACATTTTGGACAACTTGGAAATTATTGACACTTCAAACTCTGACTTGAACCACATTTTCATCAACTTCTCCTCTGTCTTTGACATTACCCCAGAGGATGTTGAATCTGCCTTTGGTGGCTTCTTGGAAAGATTTGGTAAGAGATTATTGAGATTGAGAGTTGCTGCTGCTGAAATCAGAATCATTGTCACTGATCCAAAGACAGGCTCTCCAGTTACCTTAAGAGCCTTGATCAACAATGTTTCTGGTTATGTCGTCAAGACTGAAATGTACAGTGAAATCAARAACCAAGATGGTATTTGGTTGTTCAAGTCCTTAGAAAAGATTGGTTCCATGCACTTGAGACCTATCTCCACTCCATACCCTGTCAAGGAATTCTTACAACCAAAGAGATACAAGGCCCACTTGATGGGTACCACCTATGTCTATGATTTCCCTGAACTATTCAAGCAAAGTGTTGTTTCTGCTTGGAAGAAGTACTCTCCAAAGACCAAGGTCACTGACAACTACTTCATCTGCAACGAATTGATCTTTGATGAAAACAATGAGTTRTCTGAAGTTGAAAGAGATGCTGGTGCCAATGACATTGGTATGGTTGGTTTCAAGATCACCTGCAGAACTCCTGAGTACCCAAGAGGCAGACAATTTGTTGTTGTTGCCAATGACATCACCTTCAAGATTGGTTCCTTTGGTCCTAAGGAAGATGAGTTCTTCAACAAGGTCACTGAATATGCCAGAAAGTATGGTATTCCAAGAATCTACTTGTCAGCCAACTCCGGWGCCAGAATTGGTATTGCTGAAGAATTGGTTCCATTGTTTGAAGTTGATTGGGTTGATGCTGAAGAGCCAAAGAAGGGTTTCAACTACYTGTATGTTTCCGATGAAGGCTTRGAGAAGTTGAAGTCTGACGGTAARGCTGAATCTGTTGTTACCGAAAGAATTATTGATGAAAAGACATCTCAACCAAGAAATGTCATCAAGGCTGTTATCGGTGCTGAAGATGGCTTAGGTGTTGAATGTTTGAGAGGTTCCGGTTTGATTGCTGGTGCCACTTCCAGAGCTTAYAAGGATATTTTCACCATTACTTTGGTTTCTTGTAGATCTGTTGGTATTGGTGCCTATTTGGTCAGATTGGGTCAAAGAGCTATCCAAGTTGAAGGTCAACCAATCATCTTGACTGGTGCTCCTGCCATCAACAAGTTGTTAGGTAGAGAAGTTTACACTTCCAACTTACAATTAGGTGGTACTCAAATCATGTACAACAATGGTGTTTCCCACTTAACTGCCAAGGATGAYTTRGCYGGTATTGAGAAGTTRATGCAATGGTTGTCCTATGTTCCTGCTAAGAGAGGTATGCCAGTTCCAGTTTTGGAAACAGCTGACTCCTGGGACAGATCTGTTRTGTATGCTCCTGAATCTAARATTCCTTATGATGTCAGATGGATGATCTCTGGTAAGCAAAATGAAGATGGTTCATTTGAATCTGGTCTATTTGACAAGGATTCTTTCCAAGAAACCTTGTCTGGATGGGCTAAGGGTGTTGTTGTTGGTAGAGCCAGATTGGGTGGTATCCCAATGGGTGTTATTGGTGTTGAAACWAGAATGGTTGAAAACTTAATTCCAGCYGACCCWGCTGCTCCAACTTCTACTGARCAATTGATYCAAGAAGCTGGTCAAGTTTGGTATCCAAACTCTGCCTTCAAGACTGCACAAGCCATYAATGACTTCAACCATGGTGAACAATTRCCATTAATGATTTTAGCCAACTGGAGAGGTTTCTCTGGTGGTCAAAAGGACATGTACAACGAAGTTTTGAAGTTTGGTTCCTTTATTGTTGATGCCTTGGTTGACTACAAGCAACCTATTTTCACCTACATCCCTCCAACTGGTGAATTAAGAGGTGGTTCTTGGGTAGTTGTTGATCCTACAATCAATCCTGAACAGATGGAAATGTATGCTGATGTTAACTCCAGAGCTGGTGTTTTGGAACCTGAAGGTATGGTTGGTATCAAGTACAGAAGAGAAAAACTATTGGGCACCATGGCCAGATTGGATCCTAAGTTCAAGGAATTGAAGGAGAAATTGGCCACTGCTGAATTGAGTGCTGAAGAAAAGGATGATTTAACCAAGCAACTAAATGAAAGAGAAAAGGCTCTATATCCAATCTACCACCAAATTTCTGTTCAATTTGCCGACTTACACGATAGAWCAGGTAGAATGTTAGCCAAGGGTGTTATCAAGAAGGAATTAGAATGGTCTGAATCTAGAAGATTCTTCTTCTGGAGATTAAGAAGAAGATTGGACGAAGGTTACTTGAACAAGAGATTGATTGCACACTTACCAGATGCTAAGAAGTTAGAACTAGATGCTAGAATTAAATCCTGGTTCCCAGCTACCACAGACTTTGATAACGATAGGGAAGTTGCTACCTGGATTGAAACCAACTATCAAGCTTTGGAAAAACACTTAGAAGCTGTCAAGGCTGATGTATTTGCCCAAACTTTATCCAAGAACATTAGACAAGATCACAARAACACCATTGAAGGTTTATCTGAAGTATTGAAATTGTTGAGTGCTGAAGATAAAGAAAAGTTATTGAAGAGTCTACAATGATAGTTCATGATGAAAAAAAAAAAGAAAAAATKAGATTARTGTRTCATTTCAATTTAATAAATTGAATCATAATTTGTTATGTTTGTTTGTTTTATAAATTGATTCATGCTTATAAATTGGTATTGATTAAATCAATCTGTTTTTTCCKTAAATATYCTTATATAGAGAATAAATACAAAACTTATGTAAATTAAATAAAAAAAAATAAAATATTGTTTATACTTTTTGCTTCTTGGTATCATTGGAAGCAGAGTCTTCATTGYTTCTYTTAGTTGCTGATTCCTTCTTAGCCTTCTTGGCTGCTCTTTCTTCTTCGTTCTTTTTAAGTTGATCYTCTCTTTGCTTTCTAACCTTTTYAGCCTTTTGCTTTTGTCTTAATTCTACAGAGTACTTGATTGCTTCTTGTGTATTGAATTCCTTGGTTTCAGGATTATAAAACTTGCTCATAATGTCATCAATCTCTTCATGGGATTTAACACTTGAAAAGGCAGCGTATCGTTTGTCACCTTTTAAGATTCTAGACAGCATGTATTTGGTGTTATGAATTGTATTGTCAAGGGATTTGGCAATTTCTAGGTATTTCACTAGAACATCATTCCATTCCAAAGGCTTGTCTAAGAAAATAGTAGGATTGATTTCAGCTTGGTCAGCAAACATACCACCAACATCTTCACTTAAACCTATCTCYTCTYTAACTTTYAAAAAGTCAAGCTTGTTTTYTAAGCCWCCATTRAGTATCAAAGAAACGTTATTTTGTTTACAAAGTTCATAAATCTTYGGGATATAAGCTCTTATAGGAGATTCCCTGTTTCTCATATTAGGTGTTCTACAGTGCACAGTCAAGTTGGCAATACCAGTCTTTAGGATCTTTGATACTARACTCAAAGTAATATCTTCAGTTTCAAGAATTCTAATTTTGACACTTATYGGCTTGTTGTTAGGTTTACCAACACGAGTGACAAGGTTGGTTAGTATATCAACTAGTTTATCAGGTGTTCTTAGCAAAGCGGCACCACAGCCACTGTGGACAGAAAATGGCTTTGGACAACCTGAATTSACATCTATACCATCAACATCCTCTATAACCTTCAAGGCAGCTTGGACTGCCAACTCAGGATCACTTGTACCAACTTGGAAAATCAGCTTGCCCTTTTCTCTCCCTTGCATATCAGTTCTGAAGACAAGTTCTGGCTTGGTGTCTGGAACATGCTTTCTGTTCTCAGGTATTGGAGCAAGATAGTCGATTGTATTTGTCTTTGTATTGACGACTCTTGTACACTGAACAATTTTTTTGTCTATGATTTCTGGAGACCACACCAAATCAGCACCGTGGCTCAGTGCCAGTAGTCTAGTAGGCAAGCTACCAGCTCTGACCATTGGAGCTAGACATAAAGATCCTTTGTAAACTATAGCCATGACGAGTAGTATTTATGATTAGGTTTGCTCTTGGTTTTATTTTTCTTTTCAAAATGAAATTTCTTTTTTYTTTTTTGTAGTTTATGCGATGACTTCATTTTTTACGTTGAGTTTGAACAAGTGAGGAAAAAAAAAAAATGGATACAATGCACGTGACGTACAGAGACGGGACACTAACAGATGCCATGTAGCTTAAAGTATGAGAGAACCATTATCCATATGAAAACCAATATATGTAAACAGATGAGTGTGAAAGATCAGTAATAAAGAGAATGTCCCTAATTGAGTATCTGTCGTCTTGAATAAATTATGTTTGAAAGATATATCATACTGACAAATTGCAGCTGTAATATTAGAGGAAAAAAAAAAGTGAGATATGAAGCATACTGCGAAACAAATCTGAAACATTTTTGAAAAAAGAATATGGAAAGAATACTGTGTTTRATTTAATTAATAGTGATTGATGTTCTTTTCTTCAGTGTTAAGATGAAACATGTGCAAAACACTTGTATACCTTTATCAGAAGGTATTTTTTTTATTTTCTTAGATAAAGGGTTAAGTCAATTGATTATAAATATTAAATGTGATTATATGCTCGAGTAATTAGTTAAAGTTCAATATGAACATATAATATYWTAATAGGATTCATAAAATATACTGTATACTTAATATTGAATCAGAAATACCAAAGAGATACCTATATAAACACCATATTTAACAGATTATTAAAAAAAATARTTTATTATGACTAAGTTTTTAAACAACAGCAAGAAAAGATCATTCCTACACTTTGGAAAAGTTGATGGAAAAYCAGACACAGAAACTGCAAATGAATCCAAAACAAATTTGATTCAAAARGCAGAATCATTTAGAAGAGAAGTGGACACTGCTTTATTATCTGACAAGCCAACTTTARGCAAAAAGATGTCTATCAGAAAAGTTAAAAATAACTTGAAAAARAACATCAACGTGTATGTTGATCCTCTTAACAAAGAAACAAGAACTAAACTATTGCCTTCMCCGGTTTTAGCTAATGCTGCTGAGAAGCCATATATCAACAGTTCYTATATTTATAACACAGATGAGGAACAGTTAGAGGATAATATAATTGATCACAAGATACATCAAAAGCTTAACATATTCCTAAACATYTACAATACTACTGAGTTCGGAATTGACCTGGACAAGCTTGAGTTGAATGAGAAAAAACARTTTTATTCRAAYYTAACATACATTGAGACTTTATTTCATTACGACAACAAGAGAAGCAGCATTGTATCCTCAGACTTMAAGAAAATAGAGASKGTTGACARTTTGGTTTATCAAACGAMYTATAACATTTTCAATTCAATTGATGATATCAATCCAAGCTCCACCAAGCATGTGATTCGTGGATTGAGAATACATTTTCAAAAYTTAATTGAGCAATACCATCAACAAGCCCTGGATACAAAGAACRCCARCTCATACGAGGATATTTTCAGAATCTGGGACAATTTCAATGATATCTTCACCTTYGATAAAATGTTGAAAATCGAAACGAACCTGAAGACACTGTTTCCTAGAAAAGGCTGCTCCCTGTCTGAAATATATTTGCAATTCAAGTTGTACAGTATATTTGATTCAAAGGATCTATTGGAAAATATCAAAAGCTGCTTYCAAGCATTGATYTACATGTTTTTACTRAATGAYGGGTTGATGTTTTGGGATGAATACTTGAAGATTTTGACRATTGACGAGGATGTCTATAAGTCATTYCCRCAAGTACTRGTGTACGACAACTTGGTGTTGGTGTTTGAGTTTTTGGAAATGTTGATATTTCTAATTGGCCARTTTTCTTACAAGCCATTCTTRGATATCATTCAATATTTAAAGCATTTTTCMYTGATATTCTTTTCCTTGGAAAAYTGCTTGAACTTGAAAAATGATCATAGATTCAAGGATCTAAAAGAGTTTAGTAAAGTAGCTGATAAACTTTCTCATGCCACTTTGATAATACTGGAAAAGTATTTGCKCAATCTCTCCAAGGATAATCAACTCAATGATTTTTTGATTTTAGAGAGATTGTCTGAATATCTGGCCAATGAGGATGAATTTAAAAATGAATCACACTGTAAAAAGATTCTAACCATGTCTCAACCTRTTTCCAAGAGTASTGATATTCCAAAGACAAAATACTCATTGGTTTCCTCTATTTTAACCAATCTGKGGKTCAAAAAGAAATTCATTAATGGTGAGAACTATTTTGTCAGCGATATTTTAATTCATTTTTTGAARTTTTTGCCAAACAACTTTAAGCAGTTCCATCAAAARATGATTGTTAAAAAGAAAGTGATAATGGAATTYGCTATAAATAAAGATGATTTGATTGATGACATTGATGAGTATWTGAATTTGATCAAAGAGAAGAGCTTGAAGCTGGAATCGAATAATTCCAGTATTGAAAARAACTTTGACATAAGAAAGTTTTTGTTTGATGACAACAATCAGTACAGATACTCCGATTGGATAGACATCAATGAGTTCTCAGAGTTYGGACAAAGCTTATTYTTATCTCAACCGAAAAAAGCTTCCAACTTGACCAATGATGCTGACACACCAARTGAGCTGAACATAAAAATGTTCAAACACAATCAAAACTCAGTTGATGTAGGATACACTGCCATTGAAATTGATACTGTAGAAAACTGGGTRATCTCRTGTTTCCAAAACAATCACCCTTTGATWTTCCCATATCATTTGAATCACAAGTGCAACACCATATACCAGMTTAAGTCAGAATACAGTACCAARCTTGAYATAGATTTTGTTTATTTCAAATTYYTGAAGATTGATGAAGGAAAGAAGAACAAAGAMAACAGCAAAAGAAAAAGTGAAGCTAGAGACAGTATCAATGTGATGAATTTGACTTTGGATAATTTTAACACCCCAATTAGRGTTAAGGAAGAGCACTTAAGCTGCYATCAAAATCCAGACTACTCAGGTAACACCATTCAAGACAATTCAAGTGTCATTGAAAGTGCCAGTTYCCATAAAGARCACGGGTATYTGTACTCTGACTTGAGCATCAATAAGGTGAATGCTGTGGAGGTCACAAAGCCAGTTGTGCTTGACAATATGAGCTATGATGATGAAAGCCATTACACAACACAAACACCAATAATYGACCCATCAATGCAAAGTGATTACATAGACGAGACACCACATGTGGAGTATGCGCAATACCTCAACCACGACGATGGAGCATCAAGCATCTCTCCGAGTCTGAATCTGGAGCCAAACACAGCAACAAAGGATACCTACGAGAGGTTCATGTCAAGCTGTTCTACTTARCTTCTATATATACCCAWATAACTTGTATYTTTTTTGTATACAACTATGAATAGTAATCTTATTGGCTTCTATGCAGTTGATTATATGGTGATAGTACACGTGGTGCAGTTAAAATTTTAAAATCATCGATCGATCAGGGTTTTTTTTGATTTCTTAACAAAAATGCCTAACTCCGTGGTTTGTTGTAAGAAAAAAAAGGCCAAGGGTAAAATGATGTTATTGTGATGTTTCACTTGTTGATTACTAAATGATGCYGGTTTAAGTCTATACAATATTCTGACAGTAGAAATTCTTATTCAGACAAATGGAACGAAAAAAGAAGCCATACATTAAAGATTAATAGATATTACAACAAAAARATAAAGTTGAAAAACACAGATGAAGTTCTCACATTCTTTGCAGTTCAATGCTGTTCCTGAATGGTCAAACAAATATATCAACTACTCCCAGTTGAAGAAAATAATTTATATTCTTCAGCAAGAAGTTTTGTATCCAAATTCATCATACAATGAGTTTAGCCAACCTGTCATGTCAAATGGGCTTGAGACTCAGTTGGAGGACAACATTCTACCTCTAATAAAACATACAAGCAACGATACTGAACTGGACTTAAATCGCCAGTGTATTGAAATATTCACCAAGTACTTGAATAAAGAATTAATCAAGTGTGATGATTTCTTCCAAATGCAAAACTCATACTTTACTGAAGTCTTGGAAAACATTATAAATGACTTTAACAACAATGACAGATCAAAGGAGTTGGAGGAAAGAATCATCTYAWGTTATACACAATTCAACGAGTTAAAGTCTTACTTGGAATTGAACCACACAGGATTTATAAAAATATGTAAGAAGTTTGACAAGATCCACCACACAAACTTGAAAATCACCTACATAGAGGGGCTGCACATGAATTCTGTTATTTTCAACCAGGATTCATTAGTACACATGAACGAAAGCATCCTTAAGACCATACAGCTCTATGCCGCCTTGAACAACATAAGCATCGAAGAAACGAATGAGAAGCTGAAGGTTTATTTRAAGGAACACCTGGTTTGGGAAAGAAACACGATCTGGAAAGATATGATGAACTTAGAGAGTAAGCAACAAACCTTGAAGAAGCAAATTCCTCAAAACTTGAAGACAAACTTGAAAATTAGAAATGCAACCTCCAACAACCTGAAATCATACCACTCTATTGGTGCCAACAGCGGTGATCTTGAAGAAAACAACTTGATAGATGGAACACTAGAAATCGATAACGAAAGCGATGAAATTAACATCCAATACTTTGATGATTTGAAGAAATACAAGTTCAAGAGTGTTTTGAAGTACTTGTTTTTGGACACACCTTTGTCTTTRTCATTGATAATCATTGCCTTTGTTTACTACACGTCCTACCATGTTGCCAATAATTACTTGGAAAACAACAATCAAACTCACTGTTTATTTGTTTTGTTACTAGCCTCCTTGTTCTGGACATTCGAAATACTTCCTCTGTTTGTGACCTCCTTATTGATTCCATTTTTGTTGACTGTTTTACCCATCTTCAGAAACGAGACCACCAATGAGTTATTGACTGCAACTGAAAGCTGTAACTACATCATGTCAACCATGTGGAACTCAGTGATAATGCTGTTGCTTGGTGGATTCACCCTGGCTGCAAGCTTGTCAAAGCACAACATAGCCAAGATCCTGTCCACCTTTTTGCTTTCCAAGACAAGCACTTCCCCAAACAAGATCCTGTTCATGAACATGCTGATCGCAGTGTTCTGTTCCATGTGGATCAGTAACATAGCCGCCCCAGTCTTATGCTACAGTTTGATCCAACCTATACTGAGAACACTTCCTAGAGGGTCAGTTTATGCCAAGTGGTTGATTTTGGGTATTGGGTTTGCCTCCAACATCGGTGGGATGTCCTCTCCAATCTCATCTCCCCAAAACATCATTGCCATAGGTCTGATGAACAATCAACCATCCTGGTTCCAGTGGTTCTTCGTGGTGTTGCCTGTTTCTTTGGTCAACTTGAGAATCATCTATCACATAATAATCAAGTTCCTGCCTTTGAACCAAACCTTGTTGGGAAGTGAGGAGAACTTGAAACTTGTCAAAATCCACTTCAACAATGAAAAGCTAACTTTGAAACAATGGTATGTTGTCATTGTTTCCATGGTCACTGTGCTTTTGTGGTGCTTTAACAATCAACTGAAGCAGTACTTTGGTGACATGGGTATGATGTCCGTGATTCCAATTGTTGCATTCTTTGGTACAGGCATACTAACAACCCAGGATTTCAATTCATTCATGTGGAACATCATAATTYTGACAATGGGAGGAACCACACTGGGCAAAGCAGTMATCAACACAGGTTTGCTAAAAATATTTGCAGAATACATTTCAAACAAAGTTGATGGTCTTTCTTTGTTCAATGTGATTTTGATCTTTGGATTGATTATAGTTACTCTGGCCTCCTTTATCAGTCACACCGTGGCTGCAATGATCTTGGCACCATTGATGAAGGAATTGGGAGAGCAATT
Organism: Hanseniaspora opuntiae; assembly: GCA_001749795.1. Taxonomy (NCBI): domain Eukaryota; kingdom Fungi; phylum Ascomycota; class Saccharomycetes; order Saccharomycodales; family Saccharomycodaceae; genus Hanseniaspora; species Hanseniaspora opuntiae. Next base: position 629,893 of record LPNL01000008.1, read on the forward strand.
GCATGTTAGCGGTAAAAGAACTCATGGTGACCTACTGGTTTTCATCACAGGCCTGCTATGTTCAGCAGCTGCAGCATTGCCAACATCAGGTTTCCCGAACTTATGCGCCATTTCCATGTGCGATGACTTGGGAGAAAAATATCTAAACGTTAGAGAATTTGTAAAATTAGGCTTGATGATTACAATATCAGGTTACATCGTTGTGATAACACTAGGATATTTATTGATGAGAGTTCTAGGATATTGATTATAAGGAGCATACATTCTCTTTTATTTTCTGCTTCGAAAACAAACAACAAAGAATAATATATACTGAAAATTATACTCATAAAAAAAAAAAAAGAAAAAAAATGTAAAAAATCTTAACTGTTTATTAAATTTTATGTACTACTCAGAATCTTCAGGTGTATCTAATTGATAACTACCTAGTTTAGTAACCAAGGGAAGCTTATGTTCACAATTAGAACAAATTATTTGCTCTTTGGAGTTTTGTGCTAAGCTATTTCTTCTGTTAGCATCCAAACCTTCTATAATATCCTCCTCTAGATCACTGGAACTGTTGCTAGATTCTGTAGYGTTTTCARCAGTCTTTTCTGAGGAGCTCTGAGATCCATCTCTTTCCATCAATTTATTTTTCAAATGTGATATCAAAACCTTGACACCTTTATCACTTTTGCTGGCAAAGTTTGGAATGATGACATCAGCCTTTTTCATGGTAGGTCTGATGAAGACTTCTGAAGCAGGCTTGACAAACTTGATCCATTGCTTTAAGCAACCTTCCAAGTCYCTTCCTCTATGTAGCATGTCTCTGGTGATTCTTCTTGCTARACAGATGTCCAAGTCAGCATCAACGTATATTTTCAAATCTATAAGATCCAAGATTCTGTCATCGTACAGAGCATACAGCCCTTCAAGAATAATGATGTGTGGGTTGTTGATGACCAAAAACTCGTTTGGTATTCTGTTGTGCTCGACAAAGGAATACTTGGGAACCTTTATTGTTTTGCAGTTGTTCACCTTGATGTCATATAGAACCTCATACACAAGATCTAGATCAASRGCATTTGGGACATCAAAGTCAAACTCGTTTCTCAATGCAATTTCTTTTTCTTCAGGAGTCAAAGGCTTGTAGAAGTTGTCCATTGCTATCAAGGCATTGTTTTCTGAGTCTATTTTGTCTTTTAAAAGTTGAGCCAGTGAGGTTTTACCGGAACCTGATTGACCACCAACTGCGATGATGTATGGGGGCTTGGTGTTGCTGTTAGAAGACATATGTTTTATTTATTTGGTTAGGATGGGTATTTTGATGTATATCAAAAAAAAAAAAAAAGGRAGCCGAGAGRGTTTCTGATTAAAGGTTATCTGTTATATCTGTTAAAGACACACATGGTTGCTTTTATAACGAGATTAATGATTACAAAAKTTGTTTATCATCAAGATTCAAAAGATACGATAGATTGAAGATATTGCAAGAAGCAAAATAACGACATGAGATAGGTGATGGTGTTGCWGGTCAAAAAAAAAAAAGAAAAGAGAAGGAAAAAAAAAAAGGAAAGAGATGATTTGCCTTCCTGTTTAGGAAATATTCTGGCTTAGGAGTTTTTGTTTTTTCTCGTTTTCGCAGGATATTCCACMAGAAAAACGGGTAACAAGGGCTTTTGTCGTGGGAGCAGCGGATCTGGACAAATTACTCCAACGGAGATATTTTTATCAASAAATGCCAGTCAACGCACAAAAAAACAGAAAGGAAAACACCGATGATWACCAAGAAGWRTYSAYACAACARGCWATCTCAGACAGTATCCATCTCTTGCTGAATGGAGATTAGACTATGTGTGTGATATGTTATCTAGATAAGCACACCCCMTTTTTTTTTTTCCAAGGATGGCTTAGMTTGTAGATGGCTTATATATTATACACATATTGCAATAATCATCCCCTAATGTTTGCTMTAACACATYATGAATCTTATTTAAATTCTTATATTGAGTGAGAACTGTATAGTTTTCACAAAACATCGTTTAATATAWGAGGATTCTTWTTACGTTTCATCAAAGCACTCTAAAGATACCGTAATTATACCACATTGAGGCTCCACTTGTTTTTTTTTTTACGTGGAMAAGCTAAGCGGATTTAAAACAGAAGGCGTCTCCCCTTRRATATAAACAACCTTACACTGTAATGAATATTGAAATTCTACAGTATAATTTAAATTTTTTTCTCTTTTAAGTGTGTATTCTTTAAYAAATATATAAATTTTTGATAATATAGTACAACCAAAACCCAATAAAAACAATCTTACTTACTCCCTATGTCTTCTCCTTTATTGAACGTCTCCACTGTTGATGAAGCCAATGCTTTATTGGAAAAAAACTCATCTGTATACCCACACAAGGTTGACTTCTCTGGCGAATCAAATTTATACCTAAACCACACTTGTCTAAGAATCAAAGACCCAAAGAGATCCATCGAGTTCTACACCAACATATTGGGCTTCAAACTTGTTGGTGTCAAGAAGTTCCCCCAATGGAAATTTGACCTTTACTTCCTAAGYTTGAATCATTCTTTAGATGAAAAGGATATTTTCAACACTAACGGGATTTTAGAGTTGACCCATAACTATGGAACTGAATCAGACCCTGACTACGAAGTCAACAACGGTAACGATGAATCCAAAGGTAGAGGMTTTGGYCAYATATGTTTGACTGTATTTGACATCGAAAAGGTTCAAAAAGATTTACTTGCCAAAAATGTATCCTTCAAGAAAAGATTGGAAGATGGTAATCAGAAGGATATATGCTTTATTTACGACCCTGATTCATACTGGATTGAGCTGGTTTGCTATGGTAATAGACCTAACTATAAGGCTGAAAATGAAGCATTGATCACCGAAGACAAGGGTGTCTTTTTCAATCACACAATGCTGAGAGTTAAGGACCCATTGGTCTCCTTGCAGTTCTATTGCAATGTTTTGAACATGACCTTATTGGARTTYAAGCATCATGAAAGGGCYAARTTTACCGTGTACTTCTTRAGCTACAACACCTCTGATGACTTCAAGAACCCGAGAAGAGCTAGAGAGGGTATTCTTGAGTTGACCCACAAYTGGGGCACCGAGGATGATGAARRCTTTGCCTACCAYAACGGTAACAARGACCCACAAGGGTATGGACACACCTGTGTCACCTTCCAAAATGCTGAAGCTGTCTGCAAGAACATCGAAAAGGTTTACAAGGACATYAAGTGGCAACCTAAGTGGGGCGAAGGTGGTATGAARAACATTGCCTTCATTGTGGACCCTGATGGCTACAAAGTCGAGATTGTCAACCAAAAAGGTGTATAATGAGCTTTTTTACTTTAGCGTTAGAAGGTTATATATAATTTGACTTTATTTATTATTTAAGGTTTGACGTATACCAYACATGGAAACCTTTAMTGTTTAAAAAACGATTTCTGGAAAGCATTAACTAATTTTTATCATGCGCAGTTTTTTTCAAACTATTGACGTAGTTACATGGCGTTCCCACTCTTTCAATTTTTCGTACCTTTTTTACCTAATGGAATGGCATGATATAAAATACCAGGATCACACAATGTCATTACAGGAGCTAACATCCTCAAGCTTTGAGAAGTCCTTGTACAGCAAACAAACCTGTATAAGTTCACTATCTCCACATGCATCGTCGACAACTATACATGTCAGGGATATTTATGAAAACCTGGTTTTCTACCACTTAATTCTCGATTTTGAGATCATTTCAGTCATCATCGATGAAAACGGTGGAGCCAGCATCGAGCTTCAACAAAAAGCAAAGCCTTCCAGTCAGTTTTYCACAGAGAAAGATCCAATGAATGGTGTTSCTCACGCACTAAGATTAAAGGAAACATCAACAAACAGTGTCTCTATCGGACACTTATGTGTATCTGTTTATGATGTTGAYAGCTATTATCAAACACTTTCTTCAACATATGACAACAACTCTGYTTTTGACACGACAAACATGAATGACAAGTTGGAAAAAATGAACAAGGATTTCTTCTTGAATCATAAAAAAGTCTCTAGTTATGAGTACAATCTTGAATACTACACCAGATTGAATGATGAAAACTCAAAACCAGGAATATTCTTCTTGAAGGGACCCGGTGAAGTGCCTATAGAAATCTACAAGTACGCACATAGAAAAAACAGTYTGGTCAAGGACAAAGAAGTTGAAATTGTAGAGGACCTRGGCRTTAAGTTCAACCATTCGATGGTTGACTTCAAGTTGACTTCAGGAGACAAGTGTTTGATGACTGATGTMYTAGCCTTTTATGTSAACGTATTAGGAATGAGAGTTCTCGATGTGAAGCATAACAAAAATGACAAGTTTAGCTTGTACTTCATGGGATTCTTGCCYAATGACGGTTCTACCGAAAACTGGTGGGTGGAAGATAAAAACAAAATGTATCTCCCAAGAAGAGCCAGAGAGGGTTATTTGCAACTAAGATACTATTGGTCTGCTGATGGATRTGTTAGCAAGAAACCTGAGTCTTTGGGATATTCCTTCGAAATAAGTGTAGACTCAACTACAGATTATTTAAAAGATGTTAGTAGCAAATACAACAATGTTTATGTTGACTTTGAAAACAAAACTGTCAAAGACCCCACAGGAAATATTTTCTTTGTAAAAGAAAATCAAAAATAATGTTTTTTTTTTTTTAATATCTTAATGTCTTTATTGTTATTTGTATATAAAGTTTATATATAAACAAAAATAAGATAACGCTTATAGTATGGTACATATGTGGRGTTTTTTCATGCAAGTCGAACTATAAAAATTGTATAAATTCTTATGTTCAATTTGCCTTTTTTATCGTTAAATTCAAAACCTTTTATTTTTTTATTTCATGTTATCTTTTTCAACTTTACAAAAATGTCAAATTTTCATAATTTATTATTATCCTAAGTAAAAAGTGTATGTGTTTGGCTGTTTTAATGCTTGTATCTTGCTAATCTATAATCACATTCAATGTTAAAATTAAATGAACAAGGCTAACAAAACGGCACCAACACCAACAGACTTACCAATCTTGTTAGCACTGCCTTCGTACAAGGTAGCAATGGTGGCATTGGCAGTGCTGCTGGCAACAGATGTCAAGATGCTTGGAACACTGGCACTTGAGGTAACAGAAACAACACYTGAGGTTTCAGAAGCAGMACTTGARGTGACTGGAACAGCACTTAGGTAAGTGGTGATAGCAGTGTAGACAGAACCAGACAAGCTTGAGAATACAACACTTGGGTACAAGGTGGTACCGCTGGAAATAACAGTGGACTTTTGTTCAGAGGTTATTGGTAAGTATTCAGTGACTCCGGAGGATACAACTTGAATGGCACTGGTGGTTGGGTGAGCACATCTGGTACAAGTGGTTAACAAAACAGTGGTTTCGCTGTGGTMAGTGACAGTTGAAACAATTTCTGATTCAGTTGTAGCGGAGGAGGATGTGGATTCAGTGGCCAATGTAACAGCAGTGGTGGTTATAGCTGGAGTGGTAACAACAGAAACAGAAGCGGAGCTGGAATCAGTGTTAACAACGGAGCTAGAAGTAGTGCTRGAAGCGGAGCTTGAAGTTGGTGGTTGAACCAAGGTGTTGCTGGTAACAGTTATATCACTTGAAGTRCTGGAGCTGCTGASAATGGAGCTAGTTTCRGCAGTGGTAGCAGAAGATGAGCTGCTGGTAGTGGCAACACTTGAAGAGGTTGATTCAGTAGTAGCTGGGGTGCTGGTGCTAGCAGTGGAGTTAGTGGTTGGGTACAAGGTTGATTGAGTTGAAGTAACCTTGGTGGAGATGACATTGGTGGAGGATGTAGTGGTGTTTTGAATCAAAGTGTTGTGTTGAATTGGTAAAGTAGAGGTAGTAGTGTTGGTGTAACTGTGTGGCTTGGAAGTTGTAGCTGTGGTGGAGCTGTTAACTGGAGCACTAGTAGTTGAAACCAATGTACTTGAGGAAGAAGTGGTGGAGCTGACATCAGCAGTAGTGGCACTAGTAGAGCTAGAAGTACTGGAGGTAGAAGCAGAAGTACTAGAAGTTGATGGCTTGGTGGTAACAATCAAAGTGTTAGCTGTTGGAGTTATTGGAGTAACTGGAGTTTCAACAGTGGTAGTAGTAGTACTAGAGGCCTCAGTGGTAGAGCTAGATAAACTAGAAGCAGTTGAAGAGGAACTTGAAGAGCTAGAGGAAGCGCTTGAAGAAGTACTGGAGCTGCTTGAAACAGATGGAGTAACAGTGGTGGTAACATAGTTGATTGGAACAGTAGCAGTTGTAGTAACAGTGGTGGCACTTGTAGAGGAGCTCTTAGTAGAGACAATCAAAGTTTCAGTGAAGACAACTGGTGTTTCTGTTACAGAAGTAGAAGTGGAGCTGCTGGARCTGCTGGAGCTGGATTTCACAGATCTAGTWGAGTCACTTGGAGTAACAGTGGTAGTAACATATTCAACAGGAACACTAGCAGTGGCGGTGGTAGTAACAGTGGTTGAAGTTAAACCAGTGGTGGTTGAGTCTGAAGTTGATAAAGTCAAAGTTTCAGTCAAAACAACTGGAGTTAGAGTGGTGGTTATGCTTTCAACTGGAGTGCTTGCAGTTTCAGTGGTAGTAATTGTAGTTTCAGAGTTTTGGCTAGTTGTGGAAGCAGTGGCAACAGTGATGACAGTTGTTTCGGTAGCTTGACTAGTTGTTGAAGCAGAACTACTGACATACAAAGTTTCAGTAACAACTAATGGAGTTTYTTGAGTGGAAGAGCCAGTTGAGGCAGTGTATGTAATGACTTCAGTAATAGCAGATGGAGTGACAGTAGTAGTAGCAGTAGAAGTAACAGGTAAGTATTCAGTGACAACGGTGAARATACCAGAAGTGACAGAAGAAATAACAACGTTACCAGTGTAAGTGCTGGATTCAATAACAGTGGTGTCAGTAGTAGTAGTAGTTGGACAGAAAGTGGTGTATTCAGTAACYAAACCAGAGATGGTGGAGGTAGTTACGTAGTAACCAACMGTAGTTTTAGGATTTTCACATCTGGTACAGATATCAATAACAGTGGTGGACATATCTGTTACATATAAAACTTCTGGAGTAGAAACTGTGACCACAGGATTGGTAGTATAATTTGTTCCATTTGTGTATGAGTATGTTGAGTTAGTTGCTGATGCAAGCTTGCTTAGTAAGGATAGGCAAGCAATCAAATAAGTAAGGCTAAAGTTATTYTTCATTTGCATRATCTGTTATGAGCAAAATTGATTATATGTTTGTTTATGGTTTTTCTTTTTATATTTSTYTAWAAAACATTTAGAATAACTGAAATAGATAAAGACTTATAATTTAGAAGAAGCTAATTTCAAAATCAAAGATGTCGATGAACCTTATATAGTTGCAGTGAAAACATATTCCCATCGTTTTCTGAAATTGCTATAACTATCGTTAATTAAATCTAAGATATATTAAAAGGTGATGATCTATTGTTGATTGATTTACTTTTATTGATAGAAACTCAGCATAAGAAAACAAAAAATATAAAATAAATAATAGATCAAATAAATCATATCATATCCTTCGACTTTACCAGTGGAAACATAGAAAGAAAAAAACAATTAAAGACTAATTAAAGTTGAAAATCTAAATTCTTGATTATATGTTTGCTAAACTTGAACAGTTGAAGTCGTTGATATTTCTTTATTATTTTAATTTGATTTATGATTCCACTGATATTTTTCTTCTTTGAGAAAAGAAAGAAGTTCAGCGTCAGTATAATTGAAATATTTTAATATTGAAAATTGAAAAGGGAAAATATAAAATGAATCAAAAGTAAAGCGTGTATGTAAACAAACTTTTCTATTGTGTCTTTTTTTATTATTGAATACTCGCTTGAAAGGAATATATTTATGACTTATTAGATGAAAATATAGTTGAAAAATTCAACATATATTTTTCTTTATTGTAATTTTAGTAGTAAAAATAACAACGATTAGTAGCATTTTCAAAATAAAAATCAAGTAACGCGTAAAAGTTCAGCATGTATTTTTTTTTTTTTTTGGCTGAACTGTTTATAATTTTCAGTCTAGAACAAAGGGACGCTTCTTAGAAAAAAAATAACCTCTTGAAGAAATTATTTTGGGATCATTGCAGTGTGCTCTTTCCCAAAAGGGGATATGTGATTGATTTTTCTTGATATTTTAGTAAATAATGGTAGCGGTGTTGACACGTGATAAATATTTAGCAAAATGGTAGCGTCAATGCCTAGTGAGAAATTTCAATAAGTGATTTTTTAAAAAATTTTTTTCCCTTTTTCTGAATTGGGGAAACATATTAAGAAGAAATTATCAATCCATCTTTAGAAAATTCAGAATAGAGCCCTAACTATTCTTTTAGAAAAACAAACCAAACYTTATATAAATATACCMAACTAAATATTACTAGCTCTTACATAAAACATGTCTTTACCAACTGAATTAAGAAGCAGATTCTTCAGAGCTTACAAAGAATCAATAAAGGCTATGAACTTCACATTCTCCAATGACTTACAATCACTAWATAAATCYAAAATGCTATTAAAGCAAACAGTATTGAATCCAATGGAAATGAAAGAGAAAATGTTCAAAGACTTACCGGAAAGCAAAGAAGATTTAATYAAACACTTAGAGGATATGAACAAGATATTGATACAGAATGTAGCTCAAGCTAAGCAATTGAGCAAACACAAATATGAGTTGAAAATGCATGATAAAATTGAACTAGGAGATAATGAATCTATAAAGGACAACAAGGGTTCTCAATATAAAAATAAGCCATTCAAGAGATGTTGTGATTAAGCTGATCACTTATATATTGTAAATAGTTTTTTTTTTAAGGAATTTTTGATATTTATTGAAAATGTGATGTTAATTTGCTATGGTAAAAATTGTATAGTAATTTCGGATATAAGATAATATWCAAATASTAAAGCAAAGTTTACATTTTTTCTTTAGSCAAAGYTTTTMCATKTTTTKATATTTTATTTTGCAAAACAAATTTGATTCAAAATAAATTGTAAAAGAAAAGTACTTACAGTATTATACACTATTCAATTTACAGAAATCAAAAGATAAAAACAAAAAGTAACTTTTTGAAGAAAWACACCAATGAGCAGCCAACCTATTAATACAAACCAAAAGCGTTTAACTATWATCTCAAAGCTACTCTCCAAGATATTGAGACACCAAGCTGTTAATGAAGGATTCAYCATTGATGATGATGGCTATGTTTCATTGGATGAGCTATTGAAGTCCAACAAGTTCAAATCTTTGAAAACAACTGAAGAGGATATTCAAAATGTGCTATTGAATGATAAGAAATCTAGGTTTCAAATGGATYCGGAAATGAAGAAAATCAGAGCTGTGCAAGGACACTCTATCCAAACTTTAAATGCTGATAAAATACTAACCAAAATYACAAATGAGAATATAAACCTGTTGCCTAATTACAAMAGTGAGCAGTACTTTATTATACATGGGACTTCAAAACAAAATTATCAAAGTATACTGGAATCTAAATACTTGAAAAAAATGGRGAGAACCCATGTTCATTTTACATTTGAGGTACCAGAGGATAACACTGTTGTTGTAAGTGGCTTTAGGAACAGTAGCAAAATACTTATATTTATAGAGATWCACAAACTGTTAATGGATGATGAATTCAAGGATTGCATATATCTRTCCAATAACAATGTGATTTTRGTTTCAAAGGATATACCAACAAATTTTATAGATCACATAACAGAGAATTAGGATATTWTAAGCATATKCARGSTTAATAATAAATTGTGCTAGAATWATTGYTAATATYRTTTGAAWTTTTTTTTYTTCYTAAATTAATCTAATATAGCTAAAAAATAAAGTCTTGAAATTCTACTAAAATAAAACAATAAAGAAAAAACAATAAARTTTTCTYTTAACATATCCTCAARATWTGAATATTTTCYTTTAAGMTTCAGAAAACGTTGCTCAGCTATTTTACGAAGATTCTTATTAAATTTATGCAAAATGTTATTATTAAATTAAACAATACGCTTATACTCCATAGTCTTTGTTAATTTTTTTTGCTGTAAAATATTGTAAATACATAAATGGGTGAAAATGCCTGTGGAATTTAACAATAGAATATGCATGTATTTGTTTTTTTTTCGCCTTTGGAGATGTRACAAAATGACGCATTAGTTAAAAATTAAACTCAAGACTTTTACTGCTCTATTGTTCTGCTATTATATCGGCAACAAAGTTAACAATACACAATTGAGTCTTGCTGTTTGAATTTATTGTATATTTCTTGAACTCCTYACAAATWTTTAATATCCTTATAGATAAAGGCATCCATTGAAAAATARAATAAAAACAAAWTTTTTTTTTTTAAWATTTTCCTCTTTACATAATTTTCATAAAGAAAGGTTACAACTAATTTGAGCATAATACATGTATTTGTATACATATATAAAGTTCGAATGTGTTTTTTTTTGATTAATTGATATGAAATAAAAAAAGGTTGGTTTTCAAATTGCCAGAGTTTTTTAGGGTACTTATTCTAAACCAAGATTAATTCAACAACATTTATACAAATTACTGATGAACAACTACTCAAAACGAGAACACATCTCTCAAAAAAATAATAAAATCAAACAGGACATCCTCTTTATACAAATTTGTATAAACAATATCAACTTACTGGAGCTGTACTATTATAAAAAATATAAATCTGAATTTTGGAAAAAAGTTTGTTTTGAATATAACAAATACAGTGATACATCTGCAAAGACATGCAAGCAATTACGAGATAAATTCAAGTATATCTATAAGAATTATCTTACAATATGGAGGGTTCAGTTCAGCAACAGTGCAGATTTGAATGTCTTGGAGATTAATTTCAAAGAAGTGCTGGACATTTGCTTCACCCACATCGGCTATGATGAAGCGGGCACACTCTCATTAAGAAAAAATATACCAAACCCAAGTAGAGTAATCAAGGAACGAACTCCATGTAATAATGTTAGTTCATATCAACAAGGTAAACACAGCACAATAGTTCCAGACTCATTGAYGAGGGGATCTGTTAGTTTGAGTAATTTATATGGAGATACAAGCATTGATAGCAATGTGGAGGAGCTTCAAGTAAAAAAAAGAGGATGTTTTTGATTCTTACCCAATATCTCATTCATATTACAACTACACACGACAAGTAAAGGAGCCCTTTGATCCAGAAGTTTTGAAAAGTGTGAAGTTCATCGAGGAACTGAAGTCAAACAGTTATACTTTGAGTGATCTAGACAACTTTTCAAAAGATTAGTGGATATAAATACATATATAGATTCAAAACAAACCAAGATATTTCGTAGTGTGTACACTTTGTACGCACAGTAAGCTTTACCCGTGTATCTGCATATCGTGGAGGATAATCTGATATACACTGTTTTYAGCGCATAAAAAATAACAATTGCACCTATTGTTTCAGACGTATCGTTTTGTGCAAAAAAAAAAAAACAAAAAAAAACAAAAACAAAGTATGCACACAATGCTGATGTATTTGTTATGATTTCATCAACCACTATACCCGAAACACAGGTGAAGAATATGCTAGACATTATGAAGTGATCTATGAAAAGTGATGCTCAAAGATACGCATTGTACCATAAAAGCATACATATTGCTATGTTCAATACAGTAATGTTTTTTTTCACAAATTCATTGCTTAATGATTAACGTTGGATATTGACAGCTTTATTAAAAAAAAAAAACATTAAATACTAGTTATTTTCCTATTGAGACTATCATGTTTCTGTCAATGTACATATCCTTTACTACCACACCGTCTTTATCAATGTAATGTTGAAAGAGTTTCTTGTCAAACATCCAATAAAATAATATGTGAATTTCACAGATTGTTAGACATTGCTGATTTCGTAATATATCTCATTTATCGGACTTAGCTGATTTGACACAAGAATTTGTGTACACGTACATTTCTGTTTTGCGTTTTTTTTTTATTCACCCTTTGAAAAAAAGTAATTGACATATTTAAATTATAACCAAACATCAACCATTTCAGTTAGAAGTATAGCAGAATGTCTTATMTATCTACTCTTAAGACATATGCATTTATATATCTAGTCGGTGGAATAACYTTTCTGCCTCTGACGCTATTGTGCATATTCTTTTTATTACCAGACAAGAAGAAACCCTCTGTTGATGACAAGTCTTCAGTCGACAGGAATATCAAAGTGGGCGAGTACATGGATTCTGTAACTCGTCCTGAAAAATCTGGATTCATAACTATCATGAGCAAGTTTAACAAGAGTGTCCTTAGCGGGAAGCATCATGCTCCTACAGGTCTAGAATCATTAGCTGTTGACCCACCAACATATTCAAAGCTAAAAGGCAGCAACAAGTTTTTCTGTCAATTGAAAAACAACAGTATTGTTTTATACTCTAATGATGTTGATGCTGCTGAAACTGTCAAGGCACATGAAGAGAAGACACAGAACTTTGATCTCATCACGTCTGACTTGACTCTAAAAGATACCAAGAAAATTATTGCTTTGAAAGATTGTTATGTCACTTTATGGCCTCCTAATCTTTCTGAAGGTTCATTGTTTACAAAGAAGACTTCCATATTGATAGTAAAAAAGAGTCTTTACGATTCCACCACAAAAACMTTCAAATTAGCCACTAAGATTGAACACTTCATCAACAACAATGTCTTTTTCTTACAATTTGATAACAATTTTGATAAAGAAGATTGGTTTTTTACTATCCTACAAAGTCAAAGACATTTCCAAAACAATGAAAACCTTTCCAAAATTGATTCATCAAAGTCAGGGTATGTTGAAGGGTTAGGCCACTTCTTTGACATTCCACCTCCAACTTTTCATTTTCAGACAAATGACGTTACAAAGTTGATAGCGTTGAACAACGCAGATAGCAATCATATCAACTGCAAATGGTTCAACCTGATTGTTAGTAGAGTTTTCATGAGTTTTAAGGCCAACAACAAAATAGAAAATATTATCGAAGAAAAAATCAAAGACAAGTTATCCAAGGTGAATGTYTCGTTTTTGGATGAYTTTGTTATYAATGATCTAAAGCTTGGAAACATTCCTCCATTGTTATCAAATCCTAGAATCGTYAAAATGGACTTGGAGGGTGATTTGGAAGTTCACTTTGACATTGTTTTTGACTCACATTTTACTTTAAATGTTTCGACTTTGATGAACTTACTTAACAAAAATTACCCTATTGAGCTCAAACTTGATATCAAAAAAATCAAAGGTACAATAATGATTATTTTCAAAAAGCCACCTAGTAACAGAATCTGGTATACCTTCAAATCCATTCCTTTACTAGAAATGGAAATTGATCCAGTGGTTGTTAATAAATCTTTGTCTTACAACAAGATCTTGAAGCCTTTGAAAAATAAAATATTGGATGCCTTCAGGGATGCATTGGTATACCCTAACTTCGAAGACATAAACTATTACAAGATGTCAACTGAACACGAAGACAACTTTTACAAAGGTGGTTTATGGGACTTTACCGGGTTTGAGGATGAATTTTTGAATAAAAATGAAACAGATGATGACTCCTTCAGTGATTATTCTTCAAAGAATGAGAAAGTTCCTGAGGATTTAATTTCAACTAATGCGAATAACGAAAATGATGTGAGCAATATTGAGAAGGGATCTGTATTCTCCAGTGGGGGTTCTGCTTCAACAACGGAAAACGAACAGTTTAGAAATGGACTCAAAGAAAGAAGACMATTTAAGGACTTTTCAATGAAAGTAAATAGTATTGAAAATGACAGTTTGGCTAATACTAATCACGAAGTCGATCTAGATACAGATGAAGTTTATTCCAGCAACTCAAACGAATCTAGTGGCACAAAAAAGGTGTCTGCAAAATTCAACACCTTTTATCAAAAGGCCAAGAAATCGGCTTCAACAATGATTAATAACATGAAAACAGACACCGAAAGTAACTTTACTGATGAGACAAATCAAGACTCATCTGAAAATCAAGATGATCTTGTGAGAACAGCTGATCCAATACCTAAACTTCCTCGCAGAAGACCACTGCCACCTGTGCCTAATGATGTTCTTGTCAAGACCATTAATGATAATGTTCCACTAGACAGTCTAGACTTGCAAAAGCAAGCTGATCTACCTGTCGATCTTGAACAAAGTGAACAAAACTCTAATCTTTTACATCACGAGGTGAAAATAAAACAAGAAACCCAAGATATCAACCACTTAGGTGAACAAAAAGATTAGCTACAATTATATTCTTTTTTAAATGATTTTTAAACATTTTAATATATAACACACTCTATTTTTAATTTACCATATTGGCATCCAGCCTGAGTACATTTTGTATAACAATTCTTGATCTTGTGCAGTTTTCAAAAGATATTCAACTTGAGCCGCAACAGAAACAGTAACTGAATCTTTTGGATCTATTCCTCTCATTTTATTTCTAATAACTTCTAAAATCTGTTCAAAGGATAATCCTTCCCTACCYACATATATCAGTGACTGAGCACTGGTCTGTGTATTGTACTTTTGCGCCTGCTCTAGAGATTTCATTCTTCCAATCATCATCATTTCAAATTCATTCAAAAGCATTATTTCATTCTCTCTAATCAAGTTCATTGATATTTCACTGGCTTTCCTGAAAACACCCTCTACATTGGTTATTCCTAAGCAATCCACAATGTTGTTTGTCAGTCTGAAGGGAACAAGTTCCGGAACAGGAAGGTCCAACCCYTTTTCAAACAAACAGTCAAAGTCCACATGTAAAACAGACCCGTCAATCTCACTTATCAAAATGTTATCAAAATGTCTATCTCCCAAACCTAAAATAAACCCAACCATGCACATGACAGCGTAYGATCTTGAAAAGGCATTYTTACAATTGTACCACTTGGCAGGATCCGGGAACTTTGCCAAAAACCACTCATAAAGAACTGGTTTGAAAATATTCAAACTTTGATCAAACAATTGTTTTAAAGAAGTGTCTGATTTTTTGAACTTATTCCATTGCCTCAAGTACTGCATTCTGTGTTTCTGCAAGTTCTTGTTATCATAAATGTTTGTCAGTATTGATCTGATGGTGACSACACTAGGCACCATTTCTATGATACCATAGGTTTCATGTAGCGGCATGATGTAATATGTTGTAATGCTCATGTTTCTCTTTGAAGCTTCCACATCATTGGTCAACACATACTTCATTGTCTGAGCAAATTGCATGTACTGGTCATCTTGTCTAACATCTTCCTTTTTACATATGATGTAGTAATGCTTACCATTGTTTCCCTTTATGGTTATCTTTTTGGGCTTTTTCAAGGATCTAAAGACAGAATATTCAGGATATATCTCATGGATGCTCACCARCATTTGATCCACAAGTTCAATTTCAGGTAACATCATCGAGAAGTTTTGTTGTATAGGAACAGCCATGCTAATTGGTAATGTGTTTGTCAAGTGATCTARACCGTAATCCTCAATCAGGTTGGTYGRATTTTCAGGAGAYCTCTTCAGRCATATCGAWGATARATCATCAATMAGCAGCTTTGARTTTTTAATCAACAACTTTCCTGCCTTGTTAGTTTTYTTCAAGAACGTTTGTATGATTTTATTTCCAGCCTGCTTTATGTATTCATCCCTATTATTGAATAGAACTACAATATACCATACAATGTAATCTGGGTAAGCCACAAACACTGCTGTAAGTATCTTAACAATGATATCTCTAGCTTCCTTGTTAGGCACCGTTATTCTTGAAATAAGTTGAAGTATAACTGTATACCAGAAATTAGGATCCCAATCAATAATTGCTTTCTTTATCATCTTATTAATGGTCTTTATCACTGGATGGTCTTCCTTAATAACAGAAAGCTTTTCYACTGTATCCAACCAAAGTATTACCACTTTCGGCAATGCTTCTTTAATAATTTTCTTTTTYTTCGTCATTGTCAATGATTGAAGTAAGTATTTGATTGCATTAGTAATCAATTCATTGTCGAAGGCTTCATCATCTTCAGTCTTGCTCGGGATAGTTTTCTGTCTTTGCTGGTAATATCTATCATAGTAAAGACCCAGTTCAAAGTAACTATTATCATCTTCACCTCCCATCTCAATGAATGTAAGGTGCTGATCTATCAATTCAGTAGGTGACTTTCTGTTCAKCAAATCACACCATTGGGTATATTTTCTGATGATAGCAGAGAAAAGCTTTAGATTATCATCTGTTTTTTCCAGCTCTAACCTTTTTCCTGTTATTTTGTCGCTGTAGTCTTTGATAATGTTCAGTGCATACTCTTTCTCTCCTGCTTCCCAAAGAATTTTAGAATATTCAAAATCAAACATTAAAGATTCCTTTGGATCATTGTTWTTCATATTCTTGTACCACTTCATCAAATACTTTATTGCAATTTCTGGCTTATGATTTTTTCTAGCTTGCTTTACAAAATCAAACAGCTTTGAATGTACATCAGATGCACTGATAACATCGAGCTTTGACAGCAAGATAATTGCAAATACTTCAGTATCAAAAATAGTGCTAAAATCTACTAAATGATTCAATTTCTTTTTACTAATTATACTAGTGATGTCTTTGTATTTGTTGTATATTCCGGAATCAGCTGCACCCTTCTTGCAACCAAGGACTTTATTGTACTTCATAATGTTCAGTAAACCCAAGTTATCCAAATTTACAACAATATCCTTCAGCTTTAAAGATGTCATTGTCTTGAATTCAGAAATATATCTTTGACCAATAACAGCAACCGCTAACTCTAGATTATCTAAAGCTTCTTTCTTATCGCTATTAGACAATATGTTAYTCAAAGAGTAGTTCAAAAGCAAGTTTGCATTTGGATGAGAAAATGCCAGTTCAACATATCTGCTAATTTGATTACCTAGTTGAAGATTGGATTCCAGTATGGTTGACTTCAAGGCTATAGTGGATATTTTAGAGGCTTCATTATAAGAAATGCTGTTGTTGTCTTTTTGCAGTATCAAATCTGCATATTCAAATTTGGCAAGTCTTTGAACAACATCCCCAAACATCTTATTATCTGAGAGAATTTCGAATATTTCTGAAGTGTTACCAGACCAGCCAGAATTTAACTCATCAAAACATTCCTTTGCTAGTTCCCAGTTTGATGATGATTTCGACAAAATAGCCATTTTGTCGTCCAATGAGTTGCTAGTAGTAAAAAATTGCTCAACACCGTCCAATGCATCTAATTCTTGCATGTTTGAAAAGGCAACGTTCAAGTTATTTTTCCATTCTTCGGTTGTCATCTTAGTCTTATTTTGTCTATAAGCCAATTCCATGTATAATACCGATCTTTCATATGCAGATACATCTAAGGCTTTATTCGCAACAGAACCGCCAAACAATATTTTGTTAATATAAATACCAAGATTTTCAATCTTTGCCTTTTGATCATCAGTCTTCAATGCAACATTGTTTGACAAATCTGCCTTCAGCTTTTGGATATAGTCAATGGCATTAAAGATGTTATCATAAATACTTCCCAAGTTTTTAGCCTGATGCTTGTTCAAAACATTCAAGTCTATGCTGAAAATATGGTTGACTTCCATTTTCCAGTCATTCAACATTTCACCATCATCATCCATTATGACTTGTGCAATGATGTAAGGGAAGATAGTCTCAAAAAAAATGGATTCCTCGTGACATTTGTTCAATTGCAGATAATTCATGAAAATTGGATTGGCATCACATCCTGGGTTTTTTGCTAATCTTCTAATTAAGTCTGGAATCAACAAATTAAGCCAACTATTGACATTCATAGTCTTTTTATAGATGGGGTATCTTAATGGAGTGTAGTTAACAAAGTTTGATGTGATCATGAATTCAGAAGATCTCATCGGCTCAATGATATTTCTCTCCAAGTCAGTGAAGTTTCTGTTAAGATCTTCATTAATCTCTATAACTCTATAAGTATGACTACTTTCATCTGATTTTGAAAGCTTCGATAACTTTAAAAATTCTTGTATAACAAATGAAATATAAGATTGATAAATCGGTGTTTTAACAATCCAAAATGCCGGAACTAACACATATTTGATTAATCTTTTCATGAACAAGATCCTGGTGCTTTGATCACTGAAATCATAAACTTGATTTATTTTGGCCTTTATTTTATTTTTTTCATCAGTGTTACTCATTTGTATTTTCAACATAGTTGATGTTTTAGTTGTTAACAAGCTCAAACAGTTCACTGCCAAGAGATTGATGTTGAGGTTTGAGCTTTGGTATCTGTAGCACAAATCTAAGACGGCAAAGCAGATTTGTATTAATACATCATCAACTGCTTCATCTTTAACAGAACCAATGTCAGCTTCTTTCATCAATTGTAGTTCTAGCAATTTCAAGTTCCTTTCAATAACAAAGCAATCATTATTTATGATTACTTGTTGGAAATGATCATTAATAGCCTCCATTTTGTTTAATAATGAGTCCTTGGTTCTGAGCATTTGGGAAAACTTCTGAGGGTATCTTTCAAGCACCTTCAGTTTATCATCAAAGAAGAAATTCATCAATGTCCAATATGGAATTTTGTCCTCTTCATATTTGAAGATTTGATTTGTGAATTGCATGAATAAGTCTTTTGTCATATCACTTAAAAAGTCCCAATGCTTTTGGAAAAATGTTATAGGAATGTCAATGATATATTCTAAAGGTTGAATTCCAAGTTTCACTAGTACRAAAAACCAAGCCTTTAGTGATTTATTTCTAAGTTCTAATGACTCCAAACCAGTTCTTAACCCCATGACTACTTGCGGAAGCACTGACTTTAACTGGTTAGTCTTTGCTGTAATTATGATAAACGTTAAACCATCTATAGCCTTAACCTTATCATAAGAAATAGTGGTAATGGAAGTGTCACATAATATTGTAATCAAACTGTGAAGTATACCAATGATGGCATTTTCCAAAAAATTGTAAAACAACTCTTGTTCAGTGAATGGCCATGATTTGAAGCTTRGGAGTGAGTCTATTTTGTCTATTCTTTTCTCAACATCTTCAATAGTATGGCTTTCGTTGGTCACATGAAATTGAATCAACGAGGCATAATAAAAGCTTTTGATAAGTGTAAGTTGATTTGAAAAGTTTAAATCAGAACTCATTTCTTGTTTGTGATTAGTCAGAGAATTTGGGTTCGAATAAAGTTGGAAGATCTCCGCAATAACCAAATAATAATCAAAATCACGTAAGTCTTTATCGTAAAAATCGGGACTAATATTTCTCAGCACTCTCAATACCTTTTTGGAGTTATAACAGTTACCATTAGCTATGACATAAGATACAATTTTAGACTTTAACCTAGAATTAGTAATGATCTCCTCTTTTCCAATACCAATTTCATCAGCAATTTTCTTTATTAAATCCTTTTTGTAATAAGTAATTATTTCTGAGGGAATCAAATACTTCAGAAATCTAGACAAAAATTCACCAAATGGTCTACCTGTTAGTATCGCTAGATTTTTGAAAACAATTATATTTTTGTCTAGCTTCAAAACATCAGCATTGGTTACAGTTGGCAGTACTGGAAGCAGCAGTTGATAAGTGTTTTCAACTTCATCGGTGATTCTTGAGATGTAATTCAGATTACTCCATGCCAGATCCGATTTTATAGCAGGAGTTGAATTCTGAATATAATCCAAATGCTTCAGTAGAAGAATGTTTCTTAATGGCAATGCAATATCTGCATTCAATGTTATCTTTGAGATTGTTTCCATGACAATAGGTATAGAAAATTTCAAATTATTCTGAAACAAGTACTTCAAAACAAATTTTGTAATTTTTGTATCTGTTGTTGAATCTGTGCTTACCAAAAGCACTAAAATCTGTGATGCAATCTGTTTAATGTGAACAAGAGATGCTTCAAATCCTGAAGAGATCAAGTACCATATTTTTTTAGCTGCATTCAATTTCTCAGCATTAACTTGTTTTGAGGTTTCAGAGTCATTGAGCAAACTCAAATCCCATAAAGATTCAATTTTGGGATTATGACATAATGTTTTCAATAATAGTATCAACAAGCCTTCATGCAATGTTATTTCTGAATCTATTTTTTTAATATCCGTGYTTGCAAGTACTTCCTTCAGTATSTTCATTGAATAGGACGACCCATTAGAAGTTTGCTGTCTCTTAAAARCATTGCATTTGAATTTGTGATTAAAATAGTTCTCCGAATAATCACAAATTAAGCATTTTCCATCACTTGTGTATTCACAATTTAAATTAGATACCAATGACAAAATTTCTCCGATTTCTTTGACACTTGAATTTGACTCTTTAACTTTAAAAAGAAAATACTCTTGTGCATCCTTCCATTCGGAAAACAGTTGACTAGAGGATTTTATGTTGGGAGTGTTTTTAACTATAGACTCTATAAAATGAACATTTCTTTCCTTAACCAAAGTTTCATTTTTATGTTGCAGCTTAGTATTAATTTCACAAAGAACGTCTTGTAGAGATGATGAGAAGCATGGAGAAGGAGCTTTTATGAACAGTCTTAAACCTGATTCAAATAGGTAAACCAGATCACATCTTTTATTATAGACATAGTCAAATATCTTATGCAAGGATTCCGCATATGTCGCTTCAAACTCGAAAATTTTGCTGTCACTATCTGTATATGTGTATGAACAGTTATTTATCAATTCCATAGTAGATTTTAAGAAGTCTAGGGTAAATTGGATGTTATCAGCATTTAAATGGGTTGCATTGCTTAACATAGAATATCTTTCTATCAGTTTGACAAAATACCCAAGTAAAAACCAAAGTTTTCTACACATTTGATTGTGTTGCTCAATTGATTCACCGTATTCAAAGAGAAGAATGCTGTATTCATCAGTTGTTTGGTGCAAATATTCCGTAAGACCATCATATAGGTATAAAATGACTCTTAAATGTTGGTTTATTATGTGTATGTTTTTACTAAAGCTATTTTGATTGATTATAATTGTTAAAAAGAAGCACTCTTCTATCAGCAAATTGATGAAATCATTTATATCATAATCCTCCTCTTGTTCATCATTGATATACTTTRTGAGTTTGAAATATGAATCCATCAAACAGTCTTGAAAGGTCTTATCAACTACAGATTCCAAGGAGCTTCCGTAAATGTCCACAGCTATTTGCAACCAGTTATCTGTCAACGTATCTACAATTTTAAAGAAGAAATTATCATACATTGCGTTTGTTAAATCAATTGTTGAATCTGAAAGAGACTTGGTGAATGTTTCAAAAACTGTTCTGATTAAATGCCAAATACACTCTGATTTTATACCTAAGTCAAAATGAGAAGAGTGTGCTAATGTTTTTGATGAATTCATCTTTTCAGAAAAGATTTGCGGATTGATTAATAAAAAGTATGTGATCAGCTCTATGAGATTATCAAACAGTTGCATGTCATTGATAATATTATTTGAGTTTAAGTTCTGAATAAAAGTGTGGAAGTATTTTGTATTAGACTTCCCATTAGCGTTGGTACCATCAATTTCAACATTAATGTTCAAGTAATTCCAGTGTAGCTTGGTATTGCTTCCTTTATTGATAGATCTGGTGTTATTTTTTATATCTTTCCATTGTTTTTTATACTTTGAAATAAGTATATCCAACTTTTCCATTTTTGATGTCAGGATTAACAATTTGGTCAACCTTTTGGAGGTGTATTATGATTAAATAAGTAGTATCTTTGGTTTGAATGAGCACATATAAGAGTTAAAAGATGCTTTATAAAGTTACACACCAAAAAAAAATCAGAAAAAGAAACGCGTTAAAAAAAATGAGCTTGAAAGTGTGTKGGGCCTACCAAAAGGATCACAATGCCGTACAGTAAGCTWATGTATCATTAACACTCTATTTAACAGATTATTAACATTAACTACAATTACGGAGTATAATCTTYAAGATKATAAATATAATACAAAGCATGCTCTCTAAGATAGGGTATACTGAGATCATTTAATAATAATAAAAAAAATTGTCAATCAATATATAATGGCTTAAATGTACAAGTTTACCGTAACATCACGTTATCACATGTACTGCTTTTGTTGTTGTTGATTTTCTAGAAGATATCTGTTCTTAGCTGCTTCTTCAGCGTCAAAGTCCTTGGGTCTTTTGAACAGCAGAATATGTGGTTCAGGAGTGTGGTTTTCGTAGTGTACCCATCCCAAGGATTGAGTGATACCGAGATTTCTCCACTCATCTTCAGTCAGTATTCTTAGTGTACCTGTTTGTCTGTTGAAGTAGTCTGAGGGTATTTCCTTAAGCATCTGTTTAGGCAACATGACATGTCTATATTCGTTTATGTCATCTGCGTATCTTTGGGAGTAGTGGATGTTGTCTTGGTACTTCAATAGCTTTGATCTTTCGCTGTCTGTTAGCTTTCTACCTTCAAAGTGTATGTTTTGATAAGACATTGTAWTGTTTCTATAGTTTAAATTAYTGTTCAATTATTWATAGTSGTTCTGGGCTKACARTGACTTTGTTTTCATTGTATAAATATAGATTGTRTTTTTTTCCTTTAGCTGGAAAACTTAGTTGTGTGGATTTTCACCAATACGCYGCTTGAAGTATTTTTTTGTTAGGAGTCACGTGTTACACGTGTGGCTTCAAACGTTTTGGCGTTGAACAAAATTTCCCATTGAAAAAAAAAAATAATAACCATAAAGCATTTTGTTTATGAATTGAAGTTTTTCAAATTTACCTTTTGAAAACATACACATAAAAACCAAACCATTCGAAACAGACCTGCTACTAGATATATCACCCTTTACTTTATAAATTATGAGTAATAACGTGGATAAGTCAATCTACACACTCAGGTACAACAATTTTGTAAACCTGGGAGTGAAACCTGAAATCAAAGAATCACAATTTTCTATCACTAATTATGGCCATAGATTCAACTGCATACTCATACCCATAACAAATTCCTTATAYAAGGAAAAYATAAGAACAAAATACATTAACTTCATAAAYAATCCAAGAAACAATTCTCTTTATAATAACAGTAACGAATTTAGCATTGGTTTCCCCTCACTGGAAGAAATCACCACCCAGCATCTTGAYGAGCAGAATGAGAACTTGAAGATCACTAAAAAAGTTGGGCTTCTRAGTTCGTGGATAGATCTTGGAACGACAGATCCGCTCATAAACAAAATTTCCCTTAAGGTCATCACCAATGAGTTGAGAATYGGTGTAGAGATACATGATATTGATACATTTATTATCTCGCCTCCAAAGGATTGTTCAGACTTGACCAGTTACGCAGAAATTATMATCAAGATACTGGACTACATGAGCAAATATCAGCCAAMGCTGAGACTGTGTATATCTTTGCCRATTACCACCAATGATGAGTTTGTAAATGATCGTTTRTCAACATGGGAGCTTTGGATCCGTATCAAGTGTTTATGTAAAAATAACAGTAATCTATATGTTTCACTGGCATTGGTGAAAAAATATATTTCATTGAAGGATTTGGACTTTTTGACCAAATGGCTCAATGAACCCGTTGACTCCATATTGATATCCAGTTCGGTCTTCCAAGAAAACAAATTTGCCCAACCTGTTCTAAACAAGATCAATCAGCTGATCATAGAAAAGTTTCAAGAAAAAAGCTACAAGTACCAAAAYCAGTTCTCTGTGTTACTTCATGGTTTAGAAAAGTATCCTAAATTTGTTGAAAACAKATAYATTGATTACATGGACTACATACTAGCCAAAAACTATGATAAAATGAGCATGCTGGGAAGTCAAACGCAAGAGAACTTATCAAATAACGATGTGTACAACAATTTAATGGCAACATTAGAAACACAATTTGTTTCGTATTACACCTCCAACCATAAGGATTTWTYAACTTTGCTAATAATGATGCCTGARAAGCAAAACAACACWTACMGRTTAATTGATCTTGTTGTCAAGACACTGCTGAATCAAAGCAATAGTGACAATGACTTAGAAGTCCTTATTTTACCAGAAAAGGAAAATGGTTCCACTTCGGTGAAAGTCAGTGAATTATCACTTTTCATCAAACAGAAGGGATACAAAAACATTAACATAGTCAATGACTTACAAACACTCCATAAGCCAATAAACTTGGTTTTAACCGACAATATTAGCAACATCGAAATGCCCATTATCTATAACTCACTGAAGTCAAAGTTTAAGCATTTGTTCGATGGGTGYACTTGCATACCTGAACARATAATATTTAGTTGTAAGCCAATCTGCACWAAGGAAARCAAACAGRGACARAGAGAATTTWCAGTGGGKTATGACRACTACGTKACYYTATCCAATGAGAARGAGGTTTCTGGATTCAGTCCCATAACGTATAAAATCAATAAAAAACACAATTTGAACGGGCTGCTTTTATCTGTCAGTTGCAAGTTTTCACTCGGAACAGAGGAACAAGTCATCAAAGTGAGAAAATTCTACTTACCCCTGAACCCAATGTTTCTGAACAAGGACATGGAACTGGAAGTTTCATTGAGAATACTACAGAAGGAGAACACAGACATCAGTACTGGCTTTGATAAAMAAAAGCTGACGATCAACTACACAGCCTCTTTGTTCATGTACCTTGTCAATGAGCAGCTCACTGGAAATGTCATGACAATGGGTCAGTTGAGTATTGATGAGGTTCCAAAGACATATGACGGCAATGCGGATGTGGAAATACACGAAAGGTGCTTGATACTTTTTGATCAGCTATATACAGAATACTTATAAACACATACACTATCAGGTTGTGACTTTTACCAAGGATTTTYTTCGTAATATTCGCCAACAGGTTGACTTGGTTCTGAATTTTCTTCATGTATGGATTCCTGGTGGTCAATTGAACTTAGTTCTAAAGGTTCRCTACMGTCRATTTCTCCCTCCAAGGAATCTTGWACATTCAACTCATTATARTTGTTRCTTTCTTCTAARTTGTTATAGGCCTTTTTYGGCATTTGAAGCKTCTCGTCTATGTCRTTTAWACCATGTATTCTCTTYGAATCATTTGCCTCATGGATCATCTCAAAYTGTCTTCTATGGATTTGRCCYARRCCTCTTTTGATATCTCCTAAATCATAMACTAGTTCCTTCAAAAATGGTATRCAGATTTTGTTTATGTTTTTGTAGCTGTTYGYATAYTTGACARTTTCCGGTTCGTTGTTYCCAGTCACTAGCAATTTYTTGAACTTGAAATGCTTTTCTCCTTCTTCATATCTATACTTCTTCACTAATAYAKRCAGGACATCTTTATTCAARTTYTTTGACARYCTRTTGTTYAARAATTCKTTGAAATCATTCAARTGRTTTTCCTTGTCRTTGAAATTTGACAAKATTGTTAGRAACTCAAGCATGTCATCAATTTCAGAGAACTCATCATCAAAGATYTGYCTAATGTTGTTTTTGTAATAATAWTYTGAACCTTCRYYATATTTCTTTATGTTYTTRAAARTGTAGTCCTTWTCAGACTTRAAAGGGTAGTTATCTTTCAAAAGACTGTCTATGTYATTGGCCATGGCGGAATGTAGGTCATACATGAARGTGTGKGCTTCYAAGTCACACCAATCTCTTAAATTTTGTATGTTAAGCTTTATTTGAATAGCACAGTTTCTTGTCTTTAGATAATCATCATCAATCAATAGGTTGAACACCTTATTTTTCAAGTTATTAAAGATCATCTTCAACATTTGCTGATATACTATRAATGGTGTTTTGAAGCCCTGGCTGGATTCATTTTCAAATGAAAGGTACCTTAAAGTGTCCAACACATGAATGATCTTTAATGGGGARATTGATTGTGCYTCAAGGCTGGGCTTTTCAATATAATTGGCATTTTCTATGTTKGAGTCTATTTTGTTCAAGTGTATAATATTACTTTTTTTGAGTAACTTATGTGGCTTGACTTTTTTCTTGAACCARKTTTTTTCATCTTCATATGTTACAGYGGTTWTTTTATCATTATCCATGTCYGAATTACT
The DNA here is from genome assembly GCA_001749795.1 of Hanseniaspora opuntiae. Lineage (NCBI taxonomy): Eukaryota > Fungi > Ascomycota > Saccharomycetes > Saccharomycodales > Saccharomycodaceae > Hanseniaspora > Hanseniaspora opuntiae. The sequence continues at coordinate 655,976 of LPNL01000008.1, forward strand.
TAGTTCCTTACTYAAAAAGTTKGTGTTCTTGTARTATAACAAATTGTTGACCAATAGTGAATCTGTTAGCTGKGAAAMAATATAGTCAACAATATTGATKATAAGTAGCTTTAATAAGTGCCCAAGATCCTTATCTATAATCTCTAAGGATTTRTCATTGGTTTCAACATCTGCAAGCTCCARTTGACGATAYAGACTTCTACAAATTATTTCTAMGTAATAAAAAAGAGTYTTGATATCTTTCTTTTGCTCCTTTGTTTCTTGATCATGCTTTATTGTAGGCACTATATCTTTAGAGAAWGAATCGGTGAATGATTCCCAAAACTGTAGATCCTTTATGTCAAACAAAATGTCACTCGTGGTATCAGCATCGGATAAGTTGTCTAGGAGRTTTTCCTTGATGTAGTTGATGTACTGGTGGATATCGTACTTATCCGTGTCAATAGTAGCTRAGAATTTTTGTTGATCATCATTGCCTTCCCCCAAGACGTTCTTGTCTGAGTAAAATACAGGYTGTGGTGTATCATCAAATATGTTGATACTCATTAAAMRTRRAATACTTTTTCTTTGGTTATTTTATCCATATAMCTTCTCTTGAAAAATTAGTRAAASAAAAAGGWTTTAGTTAAAGGAATATGTGTTTATTATGTGTTTGRAGATTTGACGTATAAAAATAAAAAGATGCTGGTAATGTTAACGGAAGATYCGAAAAAAAAAAGCGCCTGTGTAGGAGGCACGTGAAACATCTCGCTACCATGTTTTCTTTTTTTTTTTGGTCCAGATGGAATTGTCCAAAAGGGCAATGTGCTCTRWATCTATGTAACAAACAAGTACATATACCAACACACCACATTATTTGTAATCAATACACATCACTATCATATAACTTATAAACAAATATTTACATYAACAGAAGCAATGAATCTGGATAGTAACAAGTTGAGAACGGATATCTTATCCTTAAAGAAACTAAACATCAAGAAGTATCCTAAACTAATAAAATTAAAGGACACAGAAACTAACTTTTTTCACAGTATAGTGAGAGCAGAACTCATAAACACAAACAACATCATAGATGTCAATGACAGATGGGACAGATCAATCAAGAACCTGAATAAAGGCATACACTCAAAGGAGTACACAGAGCCAAAAATMCTATCATTGTTGAACATGGACCACATAAACATTCTCAACAATGAYGATGACAAACAGAGTATTAATAGAATAAGTGGTAARTCYGTGGGGAACYTRGACACCTTGGATTATGATCTGTTCAAAAGTGTGCTTTTGAAAAACAATCAATACTACGATAAATCACAAATACATCTTAACAGATTCGGAGAGGGGAATAGGAAATCATTCAAAAGACATAGAAAGATTTACGGACATATAAGAGTGGGCAAAATGTCCAATGAGTTACTTGAGGTACTGGGCATGACCAAGAAGGACGATAAAGAAACCTTCCCATACTGGTGTAAATTGAAATACGGATTCAATAATAGACTAAAAGACAACATTACGTTAAACAAAGAAAAGGGGGTTATTGATTACGAAAATGGTAATGAATACTGTACTTTTGCCAAGTCCAATCCCGTGGAAGACAAAGACTTGAAGCTTTTCGGTTAATKTATTTATTATTCTGTATAGTAWTTAACATATAGTTTTTKTTTTTCTTTTTTATATATAAATTATTATTAAGTGACTGTTTAGAAATGATTAGATAGTCAAATATCAGGCTATCAGTTTATAATCATAATATCAAAAGAAAGAATACACAGCATTTGTCTAAGAAGATCAAATTTGTTTACAATATTTGATTAATTTTTCAAACACGCTTTCTTTTTTTTTTTTTAATTTTTTTGGTGAAATGTTGTATTTATCTTAAGATGTTTTTTTTTTATTTTCGTTGTTGYGTATTTCAAACATGACCAATATATACCAAGCTAATATATAAATATAGCAAGATAGAGACATACTGAACAATYGCAGTTTGAGTGCATAATGATGAGAGCACGTGTTAATTACAAAGAAGACAACGAATCAGATATTGATAAAGAATATATGGTTTCAGATACGGACGTTATTGAAATACGTTCTGATGATGACGATTATGTTGTTGATCAGTGGATGGATGATATGCCCAAGGAGTGGTGGAAAGATAGAAAGGAGAGGTTTTTGTACTCTGCCAAAAACATGAAGAAATTTGGATTGTCAGATAAAGAATTAATCAAAAGATACAGAATACTTTTGAAAATCTCACCATACTTTTTGAAATTCATAAAGCCCCTTGGACACTCCAACAAGCAAATTTATCAACTCTGTCAAGAGTTTGAAAAGAAAAATAAGCTCAATTCAAAGAAAGGAATGAAGAAGTCCAGTGATAAAGGTTCAAAGGATTACCCAATAAGTCTTTCAGATGACGAGATAGAAGATGAGGAAGACGAAGATGAATTTGAGGTGGATGAAATTCTGGATCATGAATTTAATGGCTTTTTTGATGAAACCCCTAAATACATAAACAATACACAACTTAGAGATTACCAAATCAATGGTTTGAATTGGATGGTTCAACTGCATAAAACCAACCTTTCTGGGATTTTAGCTGATGAAATGGGGCTGGGTAAAACACTACAATCAGTTTCATTTTTGGGATACCTAAGAGAGTATGAAAATATAGATGGTCCATTTTTGGTCATTGCACCTAAGTCAACTTTAGAAAATTGGCAAAGAGAGTTTGCAAAATGGACTCCTCAAGTGAGGGCTCACATTTTACAAGGTGATAAAACCTATAGACACAATTTCATTCATGATGTTTTATACAACTGCAAGTTTGATGTATTGATCACATCGTTTGAAATACTGATGAAGGAAAAGAATGCCCTGAAAAGATTTCTTTGGAGATACATTGTTATAGATGAAGCTCACAGAATTAAAAACGAGGAATCACTGTTCTCCAGAACCATAAGAAGCTTCCATAGTTTGAACAGATTACTGGTAACTGGTACTCCATTGCAAAATAATCTACATGAACTTTGGGCCCTTTTGAATTTCATCTTGCCGGATATATTTGGGAACTCGGAAATCTTTGATGAACAATTTAACCAACAATCCACTGAAGGAGATCAACAAGATACCAAAGAGGACAACGAAGTTGTTAAAGAATTACACTCCATTCTGTCCCCATTTTTGCTAAGAAGAATCAAAGCTGATGTAGAAAAGGCTTTACTTCCAAAAATAGAGTCTAATGTTTATGTTGGTATGACAGATATGCAAAAAAAATGGTACAGGCTGCTTTTGACTAAGGATATAGATGCCTTGAACACCAGTGTTAACTCAAGTGAATCCAAGACAAGGCTACTGAACATTGTTATGCAGCTGAAGAAATGTTGCAACCATCCATACTTATTTGATGGTGCTGAACCAGGTCCTCCTTACACCTTGGGACAACACTTGATTGATAATTCTGCGAAAATGATTGTTTTGGATAAACTTTTGGAACTTAAAAAGAATCAAGGTTCAAGAGTTTTGATTTTTTCACAGATGGCCAGGCAACTGGATATTTTAGAGGACTTTTGTTACTTGAAGGGTTATAAATATTGTAGAATCGATGGCCAAACCTCACATGAGGACAGAATACAGTCCATTGATGACTACAATGCTCCAGATTCAGACAAGTTCATATTTTTGTTAACAACAAGAGCTGGTGGTCTGGGTATCAACTTGGTCACTGCTGATACAGTTGTTATTTATGACTCAGACTGGAACCCACAGGCTGATTTACAAGCAATGGATAGAGCTCACAGAATCGGTCAAAAAAAGCAAGTTTACGTTTATAGACTAATAACTGAAAATGCTATAGAAGAAAAGATCATTGAAAGAGCCAAACAAAAGTTGAGATTGGATCAGTTGGTTATTCAGCAGGGATTGAARAAAAAACCAGATGATGAAAACAAYAARATAGGAAAGAACAGAGATGARCTTCTRAACATGATTCAATTTGGTGCTGATGACATTCTTGGTGATGRGGAACAACAGGAWAACAACAACGGTATCAGGGGTAAGAGATTYACAGCAGAAAATGTTGACATTGAAGAGTTATTGAAAAGRTCAWTGCAAAAAACAGAAGAACTGAACAAAAAGTTTGATTCCTTAGGCCTGCAAGAAATTCAAAACTTTAGTGGAACACACGACCAGTCCACCTATGAATGGAATGGTGTTAATTTYCAAGAGCAGAAAGTGGAAACCAATTTGTTCAAGAAATATGGCCACTTAGCAGAGCAGCACATGACCAGGGAGAGAAAGAAGAGATCTGACATCAATTACGCAGACGATGGTATAAGCAGTGTTGAGTACAAGGCACCAAAGTATCCTATCATGTAYGATTTYCAGTTCTATCCCAAGGAGATTGATGACTTGTATGAAAAGGAGATGTATTACTATAGAAAGATGAATAAATTCAAAGTTAACAAGGACTTTATAAGAAAGAAATATGAAGATGAGGAGRACGAAATTGACAGYGATGTTGAGTATTTAGGAGATGATGATGAAGTTGATGAAGATAGTAATCCTGCTTCTCAATCTGCCTCTCCTACCAAGGAGGATGAAAAATCTGCTCCATTATCTGTAAAAACAAAGCAGAATTGTCCTCCCGGCAGTTACTTTGTCGATGGTGATCATGTAACAGAAAAAGAATTGATCATCAGGGAACAAGAAAAAGTGGACAATGCCGCTGAATTCACTGAAGAAGATAAAGCAAAAAAAGAGTTGTTGTTATCCAAGAGCTTCAGCAACTGGACTAGAAGAGACTATTCAATGTTTGTTCACAATCTATCCAAGTTGGGAAGAACCAATGCTGATCAACTGAAGAGAAAGATTCCTAGCAAGACTCCGGAAGAGGTTGAAGAGTACACTAAAGTCTTTTTTGAAAGATTTGAGGAGTTGGAAAATGCTGAAAAAATCAAGCAGAGCTTGGATGAGGTTGAAAGAAAAATCAAAAACAAAGAATCAAAGTATGAGTCGTTCAACAATTTCATGAAGAGATATGTTAATGAAAAGAATTCACCGCAGGATTTACCTATACCGTATATGGCTAATACGGCTAAGAGAATTTACAGTGAATCAGAAGATAAGTTCATGCTTATAAAAATGTATGAAAGAGGTGGTGACTATGAAACCAAGAAAATGTATCAATATTTAAAATCGTGTATTGTTGGAGAGCCCATGTTCAGCACTGATTGGTATTTTGCCACCAGAACTGAAAGTGAAATTGGAAGAAGAGTGAACAATTTATTGATGATGATCAAAAAACATGAAGAAGCTAGAGAAACGCAATCAAAAACTAAGAGAGATTTGGAAGTTGTAGAGGAGTTCAACAATACCAAAAAAATCAAAAAAGAATGATTTCTGCTCTTTTCATTAACAATTGAGAATAAATAATAATTATGAAAATCCCACAATTTATGCTATATACATTTCCCCAGTTTCAGGATTAACTTGAATGCTTTTTTCTTTATCGTTGCCTCCGGCCAGAKAAGTGGAACTATCAGATACATCTTTGCTCAATTTCTTCACAAACACCTCTCCATTGGCACCTTTTGATGGGTAATTATTAACTTTGGCATCGCTTCTGTTTTTGACCACAGTTTGTTCCTTTGGCTTTGAAGCTCTAATTCTTGCATATTTTTCAATCAGTTCCTTATTGTTTAGAACAGCCTCTGCAGCTCTTCTTCCGGCAATTTTTATATTCTTCCCATATCCCCTGCCCAAGACAGACCCGTCGCCAATTCTGCATTCAACTTCCGCTAGGGAACCTTGTGGGTCTGCTCTGGTGACAGGGTGATAGTGTAGGCCCAAATTGGCATATCCGATCAATGAGTACAAAAGCTTCTTGCTGTTGGCATTACCTGTTTCATATTCAGAGCCACCTCCCAGCTGAGCATTTGACAACATGTTTGAGCTGCTTTGGTTGAAATTGTCATTGTACATGTTTGGATTGCCGTGTTTCAAGCCATCTGAACCAATACTCTTCCCGTCACTGTTGGACAAGTTATCGTAGTTGATGGCGCCATTTGGGAACATGTTTCTGTTATCAGCATTGCTTTTACCCATGCTCAAACTTTGCTCCACGTTTTTTCTTATTTCATCCTTGTATGTTTGAATCATTGGTGCCGAAAGCTTTTTCAACCATCTTTTGATTATAGGCAAGTTCTTCTTTGGATTCTCTTCATACAACCCACCCAAATAGGCTTCAAAGACATCAGATAAAAATTTGTGCTTTGCTGTTTCCATGTTCAATGTGTTTGTTTGATCAATGTTCAGCTTCAGCATCTTGTGGAAGTTGTACAGGATTGCCCATTGCCTAATGATCTCATTGTTGATCAACTTCATTCTCAGCACGGACATGTGACCTTCGTTCATGTGTGGAAACTTTTCGTATATGATCAAAGTCATTGTATAATTCAATATGGAATCACCTAAAAATTCCAGTCTTTCATTATGTGATTCAGCCTTATCTCTTGCTGATAAATAGTCCTTGTCCTTTATAACGGATTTATGAGTAAAGATTCTGGCTCTGATTCTTACATCTTCCAACTCAGGTAGCTTGGGTGGCCATATTCTTTCATTGTTTAAGTCAACTTTTGCTTTTTTGGCACTTGATGGTAAAGAGTTAGATGTAGTTGGTTCAATATCCATATCCTCCTCTTCATCAGATGAGACTTCAGCATTGTCAATAGTGTCCATTATATTATTTTCATTAGATTTCGTTGCTTCTAGTTGATTTTGCTTGCCAAGTTTTGGATTGGTCTTCTTCAGTTCCTTCAGTTCGCTGAATTCTTCTGCAGTCAGGAGCAAAGGTTGCATTTTTTCTTCCAGAGACAAATTTGGGTTGTGAGTTACCTTGTCAAACTTGACCCCATATGAGTCCAGATTAGTGCTCTTATCGTTCCCAAACAACGGTAGTTTGTTCAACTCTGCTAGRGATACAATCTCCGCAGCTAATCTCAATTTGTATCTAGACAAGGAATGGATCAGTTCGGGAGACTCATCAACAATTTCTTGGAAATCTTGCTTTAAAAACTCCTGATGCTCTATGATATCAGGAGATAAGTCTAGGATGGTTTTCAAAGCWGATTTGAAGTTGTTGACTGCATGCTCCAGCTGTATAACGTCTGTAAAAGAGTAAACACTTTTCTTTTTACTTCCAGTATTAATATCACTCATTGGTTAGTTTGAAAGTGTATGGGTTACCTTCTAGTTTGTACTGACCTTTTATTATACAACGATAGTGTTTGATTTTTTTTGATTTTTGGAGTTTTGGTAAATATTTTCTGAAAGGGGGAAAAAAAAAAGAAATAAACAGCGTTATATCCGATAACTGTGTAGCGACAAAATTTAGCGAAGAAAAAAATGCAACGTGCAATCGTTTTGACCGTAACCAGGATAAGTTTTACAGGTTACATCAGGACACAAAGCATGATGCTTCTCCTTTCCTGAGTGACCGTATCTACAGCTATACTATATAATGAAWTAAATACTATCCATTTATCTATCTCACTAGTGTTTATTTTTTTGTTTTTTCATAGAGAAATGTGATCCACGCAGTTCWATCACGAACAGTCTAGCCTCCCTTCCTGTGAAGGTTATTCTTTTCATATTGCAGAAAATTAACTTTTCCCGGAAACCTAACGCTAAATTCCCCAGTTAGCATTTCCTGTTTGGGAAACATTACARCRTCAAAATGTGTTTCCACAGTGGCTCATTTCCACCGCTTGTTAGCGCAAACAGGGGTTCGTCAGGATCCAAAATTCATGAAAATCAGGAGCCGGAAAAATATGGAATTTGTACCCGTGATTGCTCACTTGGTAGCGACACATAAACAAAGAAMCSAATRGCCTTACGGGGGGAAAAAATTATTATAGCATTTATATACTTTTCTTAAGCTAACTCTTCAGCAAATCTATCTTGTATCTTGGCCAACAARGATTCAAACTCCTTGTGTATGTCTTCCTCACCTCTGGAAGGCTCAAAGAACTTGGAGCTKGAAACAGCATGCTTGACATCGCTTGTTTTCTCACTCAACTTAGCCCAGGTGATGGATCCGTTGCTTCCTGAAATGACCTTTTGAGCTTCATCGTGGTATGCTATGAAAGTCTTCATCATATCAAAAGTCTTCCAGATTGGGCAGAAGGCATCRTARGTGGAGTAACCGTTTTGTTGCAGGAAGTCTTCCTTGATCAAGGATGAWACATCCARWGTGATCTTGTCATTATCAGATAAGGCGGACTTACCAACCAATTGRACAACTTGTTCYARYTCYTCWGCTCTGGACARGATTTCCTTCATCTTGTCTCTCAATTGAGGGAACTCAGGGTAGTTGGCATCGTAGAAGTTGTTCAAGATGTTTGTATATTTGGAGTATGAAACAGCAGTGTTGATACTTGGGAAATGCTTTCTTTGAGCCAGCTTCTTGTCCAAACCCCAAAACACCTGGGTGATACCTAGAGTAGATGTAGTGACTGGATCAGAGAAGTCACCACCAGCTGGGGAAACAGCAGCAACAATGGAAACAGAACCAATTCTGTCTGGAGAACCCAGGACAGAAGCCTTACCAGCTCTTTCGTAGAAGGAGGCCAGCTTGGCACCCAAGTAGGCTGGGAAACCTTGATCAGCAGGCATTTCACCCAGTCTACCAGAAATTTCTCTTAAGGCTTCAGCCCATCTGGAACTGGAGTCAGCAATCATGGATACATTCTTACCTTGATCTCTGAARTATTCGGCCAATGTGATACCAGTGTAGATGGAAGCTTCTCTGGCAGCAACAGGCATATTGGAGGTGTTGGCAACCAGGGTGGTTCTCTTCATGATAGGTTCCTTTCTGCCTTCAACTTCAGTGAACAATTCAGGGAACTCCATCAAAACTTCAGCCATTTCATTACCTCTTTCACCACAACCGACATAGATAATGGCATCAGAGTTGGAGTACTTGGACAAGGATTGGGAAATAACAGTCTTACCACAACCGAAGGCACCAGGAATACAGGTGGTACCACCTTGAACACAAGGGAACAGGGAATCYAAGACTCTTTGACCGGTCAACAATGGGTAATCAGCAGACAGCTTCTCAGAAACTGGTCTTGGGACTCTGACTGGCCAGGTGTGGTACATGTAGTATGGGGAAACCTTTCCATTGAATTCTAACTCTAGAACCTTTTCATCAACAGTGTATTCACCTTCTTCAGCTAGCCACTTGACAGTACCCTTGGCCTTTGGAGGAACCAATATCTTATGATCACTTAGCAAGGAGTTTTCAAAGACAGTACCAAAGATATCACCACCGGATATGTGGTCACCTAGTTTCAAGGCCTTGTTAGGCTTGAAGTGCCATTTCTTGGTTCTTGACAAGGCTGGAGCATTGACACCTCTTGGGATATAGATGGACTTGGACAAGTTCTTGATGTCTTCCAAAGGTCTTTGAATACCATCGTAGATGGTTTCCATTAAACCTGGGCCTAACTCAACAGATAATGGCTTACCAGTTCTCAAAACAGGGTCACCTACGGAAACACCAGCGGTTTCTTCGTAAACTTGGATGGTGGCCTTGTCTTGATCAATTCTAATGACTTCACCRACCAAGTTGTCGTAACCTACTTTGACTAATTCGTACATGGCACAACCAATCATGTTTTCAGCAATRATAACAGGACCGGAGACAGAGTAGACAGAACCRTTTTKAGMTTCGCTGTTTTCGTCATCAAGAGAGACCTTTTGCATTAGTTTTCTAGCATTTTCTACAGCACCAGACATTTTTTATGTGATTGTTTTTTTCGTGTGTGTTAATGCTTATGTAGCTTTTCTTTTTGGGGATACAATAATCTACTTCCTTCAAAAAGAGTTGATCTATTAACTTTTGAAGAACTACAAATGGTTGTTGTTAATGTTGATTAATTGAAAAGTGTTAWATTTTTTTKAAGGGATTTAACGAGGAGAGAAAAAAAAAACAAGCTGTGCAGATTTAATGACAATTCTTACAACCACTTTGTCGCTAGAAATTTATGAGAAAAAAAATTTTTTTACTTTCGGACTTAAGACATAAAATATSAAAAGACAATCGTATAAGCCTACTATATATGCGATTACTTACTGGAATTATACAACTCATTCAARCTGACAAGCTTTCTGCTGCCTGTGTTATTTACATAGCTTTGCTTTGTATAGTCCCATTTGCTRACCCCACCAGCACTTCTATTTGCTGATTGGTCCTTTCCTGTATTRACAGCTTCACTTAGCCCWGTGCTCAATTTCTTGTTCAAAAGATTGCTCTTTTCTTGGAACCATACATTGGAGGGTTTATTAATATTCTCTTTATCTTTCTTGGCTAATGATATCATCTCATCCAATGTTAGGTTAGTGTACAATTTACCATCCTTTTGTTTCTTTATAGGAACATTCGTGTTTGTTGATGTGTTTGTGACCTTTGGTTCAGCTTTGATTTTCCTTCTTGTAACCTTTTTTTCATCATTAAGGATAGGTTTTGTCGTGTTTAAAGACGGCAACTTTGGTAAGGTTTTAACTATAGCCTTTGGTGATAGCTCCTTCGCTGGTTCTGGCTTTTTATCCAATGTTTTWGATGATTTGTCAATCAAATTAGGTCCTTGTTTAATAACAGAGACAGGAATTTTGGTGTTACTTCCGGACAAGGGTTTAGAAACATTTATACTGTTCTTCTTTATCGGWACTGCCCCTGGCACAACCTTGACRGTTTGGACAGCCTCTGGAGTTACYGCTCTTGGTTTCTTCTTAATACCTTTTTTAGCTGTAGAAGTTGAGATAAAATCATCATCATTTACCTTTTGTTTACTAAAATTAGTGTTCAATTCTGCGGACCTTAAGGTAAAGCTGCTCTTTCTGTGTTTGCTTATTATTGATGCAGTGTCACTATAGTCATCATCATCGTTAAAAACAGACACATACTTGTTGTTYACACTTTCACTGGATTTATTGAAGGGATTTTTGAAGATGGGCTTTTCATTTGTGCTGAACTTGGAAGAAGAGATRGAACTGGATCTTGMCATGGCCATTGATTTTGTTCTAGCTTTGTGGGTGTTGTTGTAATCAGAACTYAATGTAAAGCCAGTATTGAAACTTTTATTCCAGTCATCTATGTTAGAGGTAAACTTCTTGAATAATGTTTTATAATCAGGTTTATTGAACCATTGCTTATCGTTGAAGTATTTTCTTGTCTCCATAAATTCATTGAGATTTTTCTCTAATTCAGACCAAACCTTGAATGTAAAGTGTTTCTTWACGTCTGATATGACATGTTCATCAGAGAATATTAGTTCTATGTTCAAATAGATRTACTCACAGCACTTTTTAAACAGTGYCTTTGAATTAAATAAGTGTGAGGTCATCAATACCATAATAATATTTTTTGAATTCAAGTAATTTTTCAAAATTATTTTTTCAACTTGTTTTTTCARTTCATCCATYARTARATAATCAGATARRCAYAACAACTCAAGCAACACTTCGATAGATATACATTGAAGATCCATCTTCAGATCCAACTCTATCAAATRCATACTTTCAATTAAACAWTCAATGGCCATGCCACTAAAAGTGCTAAAGTCTAAAACATTAGGWGTTTCAGAACTYTTGAAAAAAGATTCGAAGAATTTGGAACTTATTGTCATGATTTCTCTCTCACAGTAATRGTCCTCATCAGCTGACTTAATTACTACATCTCCCTCTTTTAAATTTAATTTGATAAGAGATTCCAGGTTTTGATGACCCTCAAGTTTAAAGATGTTGTTTAGCATTTTATGAACATTTCCCTTGGAATCTTGAATTTTACCTGAGTATAAACTCAGCAATGCAGATTTCAAAGCATTCATGCTTTCTATGTCATTGTTTTTATAAACAATTTTATGACTATCAATAACATCAAAATCTTCATGATCAAACAAGACATTATTAGGACACAGAGCTGATAGGATATAACTGTGAAGTTTGAAGAAGGGTTTCTTATCAAATGCCAAGATTTCTAARTCGGTGTGATAGTGAGCATCAAATTTTCTTTTCATTTGACATCTATAAAARTTAYTATAMATRCCTTCGTTRTAATCAGCTTCCGTWATATCCTTWGGCTTTAACTTTTCSTTAACTTTCCCATACTTGATGTCATCATTTTTACTTTCTAAATCATACTCTCTTTGTAAAATTAAAAAGTTGTTACAATCACTATCACAAGCGAGAATATCAGCATCTTTTAAAGCTTCATAGTATTTCTTTTGTTCAAATCCCTGTGTGGTTCCATTTGTATTCAAGTAAAAATAGTCTCCATAGAAATTTATCATTCCACATTTCAATGACTTGTCACYATTTGCAATATCAAGAACATAGTTTTTCTGCAGCAGTGTTTCAGGCTTGAAAATTATCTTCATAGGCAACTGGAATCTCTGTTTGTTCCACATRTTTTCAATKTCTTTATTCTTCAATTTGTCATGGTATATGTAATTAACATCCTCGGACATTGCATTCAGGGTATCATTAAGGTCCAAAAGACCCAAAACACCATTATCAAATTTACAAACAACCTGGGACCCGTATTCTCCCTTCACGAACAATTTCTCAACTTTGTTAAGACCAGTCATTCTTTGGGATATGAAGTGATTGAAGGATTGATCTTTCTTGCCAAGATTGGGTATGAAGAAATGAAATTCTCTGAATTGTGTCAACACCAGAAGCCCATTGTCACCATGGAGAATGATAGTTGCATAGTCAAGAGAAATCAATTGTCTGACCTCTCCTATGTTGGACTTTGGCARTTGATAAACAAACGGTTTGGTGCTCAAAAACGACTTGTGGTTTTTATAATTGATTTCCTTCACTTTGTGCATATTGCTGCCCTGATTTGAAAGCTTCAAAGTGGATGAGTTGTTCTTTGAGTTCAGTTCAGATATCCCAAACTGACCCGTGTTCAACCCCCATGAAATAAGTTCATTTTTGCTCGTCAAAACACAAGTTGATACATTAGAACATCCAACGTTCATGACTATACCCTTGTTGAAGTTTCTCAATGATCCAGGAGTGGAAGAGCATTGACCATATTCATCATCTCCAAASGTTAATAGTTGATCATTAACAGTCACAGCTATTGTGTGTGTGTCTGAAATRAAAAAYTTAGAAAACTGCTCATTCGGATAAGGTTCTTGAAGATACTTACCTATGTCATATTTGTTATTGTTGTGTAAATGTGAGATGCTCTGCTTGTCAACAATTTCACCTAAATGCTTCAATTTCAAAATGTACAGACGCTTGTAGTCATCCAGCAAAACTGCTCTTGACTTGTTGATTTGCATATCCTGGATGATCATGCCTTGGAGATCAATTTCCTTTAGTGAGTCATTGTTATTGCCCAGGCCTAACTCTATGTTGATGTTCTTCCCAAATGCATACAACTTACAAAGCTTTTCATTCTTTTGGTACTTCTGCAATGTTTTGTTCATGTAAAAGTACTTATTGTAGTAGAGTTCCAAAGGTGTTTCATTATCATTGTCTCTGAGTTTCCAAGGTGTTTTGTAGTTTTGTCCATTGATATCGTCGCTGGTGGAAAACTTTTTTCCATTCTTGGAATTTGGTTTATACTTTTTCTTGAATGCTTCATTTAGTAAAAAGGCTTTGTGTATGTWTCCACTGTTCAAACTTTGATGTATAGGATTAAACCCATTTTCTAGATCTTGTTCCAAAACATCAACGTTAGTTAGTTGAAAGTCAGCTAATGGGATGGAAGTTATAACATTTGACARTGTTCTGCCTAAGTTGTCTCTTTTGTTGTTCTGCTTGTTCACATTTTTAGTCATGAGTAATAATGTTGTAARTAACAAAAAAATAAATAAATACAGGTGTATGGTCTTGGTKGAATGGGATTGTTTGAAACCTTTGTACAATATGAAGATTCATACTTTTGAAAATTCAAGACAAAWACAATTATTTTCATTTTTTTGGGTAAAGAATCCATTCCGCGTGGGCTTGTAAAAAAATTATATTGAAAAAAAAATAATCTATATAAAATCCAGGCTATATAAAAGTATTGTAATGCTCCAATGATTAGCAATTAATCAAACAAAATCCTATCAATTAAGTCTCTACTTTTATTTATAGAAGTATACAAGTTCTCTATCTTTATAACAAGGCAATGTAAGCATATATAATCCAATACCAATCAAACAGAGACTCTTTCGGTTGGTAAACTTTCAGGATTCAAGTCATCGGTAAATGACTTAACCTTATTTCCGCTCTTAGACAAATACTCTTCGATATTCTTGAAGTAGTTATCAAACAAGTATGAGGTGTCTTGAGGACCACCCTTGGCCTCTGGGTGGAATTGGGTGGAGAATATAGGTCTGTTTTCATGGATCATACCCTCATTTGTGTTGTCGTTCAAGTTAACGAAGTATTCCTTGAATCCAAACTCGTTTTTGACCAAACTATCAGTTGAGACAACGTATCCGTGGTTTTGAGAGGTGATGACACATTGCTTAGTGATCAAGTCCAAGGTTGGAATGTTATGGGCTCTGTTACCGTACTTCATCTTTTCAGTGGTGCATCCAGCAGCCAAACATAAAAGTTGATGACCTAAACAGATACCGAATATAGGTAAATCTATCAAATCTTTGTCGTTCAAAATGGTCTTYAAGTTTTCAATGGTTTCTAAACAATGCTTTGGATCACCAGGACCATTTGATATGAAGATACCATCGTAGTTTTTGGCAACYTTATGRATTGGGTAGTTRTAAGGAACAACAGTGACGTTGGCACCTCTTGATACCAAGCATCTGACAATGTTTTCCTTGGAACCACARTCAACYAAYAGAACATTYTTAGCRCTTTCATTGTGTGGATATTTAATGTAATATGGCTTTTGAGTGGCTACTATAGAAACCAAATTTTCCAAGCCCGGATCATAAAAGTCTAGGGATTCGTAGTCGATATTTTGCTTGCATGTGATGTCTGGATTGGTGATGATGCAACCCAAGGTTGAACCTTGYTCTCTTAAATATTGGACAATRAATCTTGTGTCAACACCACCAATGGCAGCAACTTGGGATCTGACACACCAGTTTTGTAGAGATTCCTTTGCTGTCCAGTGAGAGTATTCCCAGGCATAATCACTGACTATTATGGCTTTACATTGAAGTTGGCCGGATTCCATATATTTCAAAAGGTTGTATTCATCCTTCTCGCTATCGGATGGAACACCGTAATTACCAATCAAAGGTTGGGTAAAGACAATGATTTGTCCCTTGTAGGAAGGATCAGACATGGATTCGGGATATCCAACCAGGGAAGTTGTAAAGACCACCTCACCAGAAACATGCTTGTCTGAGTTGTRACCAAATGAGTAACCTTCAAAGGTAGGACCGCTTTTTATGTGAAAGATAGCCTTGTGAGATTCGTTATCGAACATGTTTATAAGTTTAGTGAGATGTRTATCTTTTATTTTTTTATTTGGKAATGACTGTTGTTTTTAATTAAGTTGATAACCATCTTAATGAAACTTATATGATAGACAAAGATATAAAGAGAAGTTCATGATTAGAGTTAAGTAGTTATATATCACTAAGATTTACAGAGACAGTTCTCATTTCTCTGAAAAAAAAATTTTCTTTTTTTTTTTCGCCTAGCAGTGATCTCATCACGTTAATTACTCACTGAAATTTCGGTACTTCTTTCATTTTTTGGAAAAAAAGAAAAAAAAGCAAAGTTCTTTGGTACACGCAAACTCTGCCTGTCGGTGAAGTTCTCCGATATTGAAAAAATCATTAATCATCGATGGTTGGGAATAAATCACCTTGGAGTATCCTATAGTCTTCTGCCAGGAACAGCTAGTATAATCACCAGTAATATAACAGATACCACTAGATATGTGATTAGAGCCACTATTAGCTTCTTCTTTAAAATGTACTTGATACCAGGTTGCTTTTTGTAGTTGATGAATGTACCGCCATAAACGAGATCTAAAAGGTTCTTTACCAACTCGCCTCTTTTACCAAAGCTGTTGAATGTCAACTCATCACCAACTTTGAAGGTTTTTTCCTTGCCTATCTTTAAGAGATTATCCGAATCCGTATCGTAGTCTTGTAATTGGATAAGATCCAATAAATATAAAGTTACATCGATTTTCAAAAATGCTATGTTACAGACCATGTAAACACCAAGAAGAATGAAGAACAAGGGTATGAGTCTGAATGCTCGGTTGATTTTGAGGAAGAGTAAAGTATAAAAGGCCCAAAAGCCTAGCCATATTAGCAATACACCGATGAATAAGTACTTGATCGATGTTTTGTTGGAGTGTATGTTTTTGTATAGAGTCTCCTTTAGAAATAGGGGATACAACTCAGAATCCAAGAGATTGTAGATGTTCTTAGCAATGAACGGTAGCTGTGAATCCAGATCTTCGGTGGGATCCAAGTCCATGATGAACTTTGTGTTGTTTCTGTTGAAGTAGGTCTSAATTATAGCTGAACTGTTTAATTTCAAGTCCTTTATGTTTAYATCATTCGCCAAGAATGTTATTGTTTGCACAGTCTCCGATGAGTTGTTCATTTGGCTGGCCAGTCGTAGGTGAGTCTTGAAATCTATGTAAAAGTCCAATAAGTTAATCAACTTGGCATTTGGAGATGTGGCCACAAACTTGTAAAAGTTCCAAAGATTCAAGGGCTCTGGACAGTTTGKGTTCTTGAATAGCTCCTTCAAAGTTGGGAGAGCTAGACTTGAACTTTCATTTTGCTTTGACTCAGTGGATTGTTGATTGTATTGGTCTATGATATTACCTTCGTCATCGGAAAGGTCTGAATCCATGTGTATGTTATTAGTGGAGTTTTGGTCCAGTAAGTTGTACATCTCAGATACAACACGCTTTCTATTGCTTTTACCATAATTTTCTATACCATCCATAGAAGTGGTATATTGAGGTTGTTTGAATAACATTGGTTTGTTTATGTGTTGGGGGTTGTACATGGATCCTTATTGATGCTTTTATAAAAAAAAAAAATAGATTTTATTGGATATAATTCAATTCAGCACAAAGTGTTTCAGTTGTGGATCGTGGGCTTATCCCCGATAATCAATGTCATCACGTGGCTTTACTCTAGATTTKTTTTGTTTTTTTGCATTTCTATCGTTCTCAAAAAAAAAAAAGCAATGTTTCATGTGAATTTGTAATTATATCCGTCTTGAGTAATAAAAATAAAACAATAGGAAATTTATTGTTTGACGCAAGATGTAAGAGAGTCTAGACCAAAAGGGGTGTATATCTCTTATTTTTAAAAAAAAGATGCATTGCATATGCATAAGATTAARGATTTCCAAGAAAAAAATATGAAACACTRCATCATTTCATATATATTTGCTGATCGTAAAYCTTTTTTTCAAATTTGCAAACCGTTTGTGAATTATCAGTGTASATTTTAACGGTTAACTRATGTGTCTTTATTTTCTTTTGAATATATAAGTGTTGCCTAAACTTTTATTTTGTTTACTTTTAATTGATAAAGAATAGTTATTATATCCAATAACAACAAAAAAACAAGTTCCAAGGCATTTCTTTTTATAAACAACCAAGCATTCTAATATTACATTCAAACTTCTTCATTTTTTTTCATTTGCAACTTATTAAACAACCATATTTTGTTTTCTTTCTTTTGCTTTTTCTTTATTATCAATCATTAACTTTCATTTCTTTTTTTATTCAATCATTGTAATATACATTAATATCAAGAAAACATGAATAAAATACATACTATTCCAATAAGYAACACCACCAAATCACTGGATGATTTCAACCACAACCATATCAATATCAATAACAAAAGAGAGCTGGTTTCTCCAAACATTGAATTCTTTTACCAAAACTTTAATGTTTCTGAGCCTGACTTCCAGTCAAGCTTTGTTTTGAAGCCAATTTTGAAAAAAACTCCCTCCTTGATATATTATGTCCAAGGCAGTTCTGGACAATTCAATTTCAAGGATGCGGTTATATTTGGTACTCAGATAAACATCATAAATGCCATCAAACAAAGACAAGAAAACACATCATACAATGACGACATTGTTGCTGACTTAGCTCTCCCCCTTCCTTGTAACATCCATGAAACCATATCGATCAAAATCAACACTGCTATCAAGGAACAGTACATTCAGAAGAAATGTCTTGAGGATAACGGTGGGTACTACTATGATGATGTAAAGAGCAACCCTGATGTTGAAGAGTATGCCATCATCAATGCACAGGTTTTGGATTGCACAGATTATAAAACACAGCACAAAAAGCAAAAAAAAATCATCAAAAAGGTAAGATTTGTTTAGAATTAACTTATATATTTTTTTTGTTTCCTTAATCAATAATATTAAATCATCTATTTAGATATGTAGATACTAGAACCAACTTGTTCAACAACGATTTTATCTTCAGTGGTCAAATTCAAAACTTGTAAAAACAGTTGAGATACCTCAGCCTTGTTTAATTTGTTTGTATCAAACAACTCCTTGAATTCTTGCTTTGAGCTATCTGTCTTTGCCAGTATCATTTCTTGTTGGATATGATCCTTTTCTCTTTGTAATCTCATGCCCGGTGTTGTTGATGTCAAGTATGAACTTTGACTGTTGTTTTCCGTTTGTACTTCAAGGTTTATGGATTCGTTCATGGACCCATGGTCCATCAAATTGAAGTCATCTTCAAGTTCAGCTACTTCCTCCGGTTCCTCRATGTTGTCAAACTGTAAAGACAAATCACCTGCGTTTTCCTCATCACTTTGGACTATGGATGTGTTGACTTGATTTCCTTTGGCTTTTTTCAATTGTCTTAGGTCTATCAAGGACAAAGTTTGTAAGTCATTGAAGTTGTAGATTTGCTCCAGCACCCTCTTGTTGACTCTTCCAYTGMTKGYTTCTTGATTATCATTCACCTCGATGGACTTTTTCATAGCTTGTAAATACACTCTTTTAGGCACYTCAACTGATCTGTCWGGAACAACAACCTGTAAGTTATAATTCTTCATGAACTTGTTGTTTGGAATACCAAATTGTACCTTTTTGCCCTTGCCTCTAGGTGACTGTGGTGGTGTGTTGATATTCAAATCCATGTCATCCAATTCAATTCCTAGTTCGGGCTCACTCATGACTCTTGGYTGTTCAAGTGAGTAATCACCGTCGTCCAATTCATCATCCCCCTGATCATTCAAGATGTCATCATGTTCCATTTCGTCATGGAAACCGAATGGATCTGTATGTTGATCATTCAGGGCCAGGGCATCATTCAYGCTGGAGTTTAATGAAACATCAGCCCTGTCCAAGAGACTTTCGTTTCTACCTAACTCGATATCATCCAGGCTCATGCTGACATTGGAACTAGYYTGGGTGTTGTTGTCATATCTTTCGTAGTTCAACAATGAAGTTCTTTTGTCCTTCTTGGATCTTCCAAACTCAACCTCATCAACCAAGTCCAAATCATCGTACTGAAACARGCTTGTGGCATCCAAAACATCACCAACCAGGTTGTTCTTTTTTTGYTGTGACTTCAARGTTGTTCTTGTACTCAAGTACTTGTTGATGTCACCGTTGTTCAATGATATGATGTTGTTGATGTCAGAGACAATTCTTTTGCTTGTAACATTGTCCTTGCCCTCAATGGTTAGGCCTTGGTCCTTAAAGATACTGATGCTGTTGTCGTTAAGAGTTGAGGATGTTGAAATGCTGGTCAATTGACCCTTGAACACATTTCTTAAGTGTAAAATTGTACCAGTAACATCATCCAGTAATAGCTTTGTCTTGTATTTGTAGATTTGAATAATGTTTGTTAAGTAGATACTGTTGTCCTTCAAGTTAAAGTATTCCTTGTTGGTGGAGATAACAAGCTCAATTAACTCAGGGATGTTGGACTTAGTGATAACTTGTCTTTGGGTTTTGTTTGATATGTTTTTGATACCATCATTGATACCCAAATCTTTAAGTTCTATTCCTRAACGTACAGTAGTCATTAWAAAAAAAAAAATTAACGAATATGGTTGTTTTTGGTTTTTAMTTTAACTTTGTTTTAGATATATCTAARCTAACAGTTGTAGTAATAATTGCTTCAAAACATGAAACGCGTAAAATGTACTAARAATCTAAGAAAAAAAAAACACAGCGAAAGTACGTTAAATCCAAGAATTYGCTACCATTTTAGATTTGGTWTGGTGTGTCTGCTGAATTGACACGTGATATCCAGTACGCGTGAAATTGTCAAACATCCAAAGAGTCTACRAATATCAATAAYAAAAACATGAAGTATATGTTAGTAACTAAGATATTGTTTAMTTATAAAGTTCAAACTAGATATRGAGCTTCARGTGTAATTGAGTACTTTTGTTGCTAAGTTTATGGTTCCATATAGACTTAATCTACATTGAAGTGGTCCACTGTGTCTTATATCCGATTGCACATGTATTTTTTTAGCAAATTAAACWTTTTTTTTTAACACCAGACCATTACATTTTTTTTTTTTGCCACCTTTACTRAACTTCATCAATCTCAAAGAAATACTAATAGATTCATATTCATTATCAGCASTATACTTCCAAACCAAGACAAMCCTATTAATCATTCACATACAATGGGTCAAGACATCTCAGCTTTGAATGGAGCTRGCAAGAAAAACAACAAGAAAAATGGAAAGCCAAAATACGAACCTCCTCCAGAATACAAAAACTTGAGACTGAAAGGTAACAAAAAGAAAAAAAATGGTAACAAAAACGATCTTGACTTACCAAAGATCTTGCCTAACACCAGATGCAGACTTAAGAAACTAAGAATGGAAAGAGTTAAGGATCACTTGCTTTTAGAACAGGAATTCATCACCAATAAGGAACAAATGGATGGCAAAACCACCAATGATCAAGACACAGGAAACTTGGAACTGGATGAAATTGAAGCCATAGCCAAAAACTCCAAAGGTAAAGTCAACGAAGAGTTGTTGAAACTTGAAAGCATCAGAGGCTCTCCSGTCTACATAGGTACTCTTGAGGAGATGGTTGATGATGACCATGCCATCATAACATCTCCAACAACCGCTGACTACTATGTGTCCATTTTATCCTTTGTTGACAAGGATCTTTTGGAACCAGGTGCCACTGTTTTGCTGCACCACAAGACCATGGCCATTGTTGGTGTTCTTCAAGACAATGCTGATGCCACTGTCAATGCCTTGAAAATAGACAAGTCCCCATTGGAAACCTACCAAGACATTGGTGGTTTGGAGCAACAAATCCAAGAAATAAAGGAAGCCGTTGAGCTTCCTTTGACTCATCCGGAACTATATGAAGAAATGGGTATCAAGCCTCCAAAGGGTGTTATTTTGTATGGTGCTCCYGGTACAGGTAAGACCTTGTTGGCCAAGGCAGTCGCAAACCAAACCTCAGCAACCTTCTTGAGAATAGTGGGTTCAGAATTGATTCAAAAATACCTTGGTGATGGACCAAGACTTGTTAGACAGATCTTCAAGGCAGCTGCTGAAAACGCTCCCTCAATTGTCTTTATAGATGAAATTGATGCCATTGGTACAAAGAGATATGATTCAAACTCAGGTGGTGAGAGAGAAATCCAAAGAACAATGTTGGAGTTATTGAACCAGTTGGATGGGTTTGATGATAGAGGTGACATAAAGGTCATYATGGCCACAAACAAGATAGAATCACTTGATCCTGCTCTTATCAGACCAGGTAGAATAGACAGAAAGATCTTATTTGAGAACCCAGATTTGGCTACAAAGAAGAAGATTTTACAAATCCATACTTCCAAGATGACTCTATCAGAGGATGTCAACCTGGACACCATAGTCACATCAAAGGATGAYCTTTCAGGTGCTGACATCAAGGCATTGTGTACTGAAGCCGGGTTGTTGGCATTGAGAGAAAGAAGAATGCAAGTCACAAAGCAAGACTTTGAAAGTGCTAAGGAAAGAGTATTGAAAAACAAGGTTGAGGARAACTTAGAAGGATTATATGTATAAATGTTTTTTTAAATAACTGATCTTTTCCCTTTGGAARGTACAAAATTCATCTGATGCGACCAGATTCTTGATGTCTTTGTTTTTACACATTAGCTTGTAATAGCTTTCAGAAAGCTTTTTCTCTATATCAATGTGTTTGTTGAACTCTTCGCTTTTTATGTATCTATTGAATTTATTGTTTTTAAAGTCCAAGAATGGATTGTATAGGGCATGTGTTAGACTTTTCAAGAACACAGGYTTYTTYTCTARMAGMTCRMTGTTGWAGAACTTRTTATAAAASGTCTCTGAGCTCATTTGTATTTCAGCATTGGACATRCCGCTCATTCTCATGACTGCGWRGTCATAAACCTCAGARCTCKTCACTGGATCAAACATTGTTTCGGCTGTYTGSCCCTCRATAATGCTTGGCAGMGTGGTCACCATGTTGTATGGGTTTTTTGTTACATGCAGGGCTGCTGTGTAGGCCTCGTGGTTGATGGAGGTTTCCTCAACACTCTTCATTTCCAGCAATGTCTTGTACCACTTATCAGCAAACACTTTGTAGTACATGGCAACCAGGATKGTGCTCAAATGTGTACTCTTGTCAACAAGCAGAATGTTGGAGTCCACAGTCTTGGCCGGTAATGAGTTCTCCAAGTCGGAAAGCGGAGTGTCAGTATCGGCCAGGAAAAACTTGCTGTTTGTTATGTCATTCAACCCATGGCTCACTCTTCGTTGAAGATTAGGTTCTTGTCCTATAAGTTCATAAAACAAGGGAGATGTCAGTCTGATTTGGGATCTTGGCCATAGGACCATTCCAGTTTCCTTGAACTTGTTGAACTCAAATAAGTAATCTGGATTGACYAAGGGCATGTAATCTGGTCTTATCAACAATGTTTTCATGGTGCTTGATGCCAAAAGCGCATATGAGTCATCTATGTCCTCTCTGTCGGTGAACATCTCAAGCATGTTGTCATCAAAGAAAAGCAACTCATTCAATTTCGTGTTTATAGGGGTGGTTATACATTTTGACCTGTGTTCAGAATCAGCCTTTTCCAACATAACCTCACATTTCTTGAAGTCGGAGTCAACAAAACGAGGTGGAATGTACACCTCTATAAAACTCTTGCTTCCTAACTCCCTTAGAAGTCCCACCAAACCCATGGCATGGATGGTCTGTTCACCACCTGCGGGAATTACTATACCGTTTTCCAACAATTTGCCAAAGATTTTGTTTAGGTCAGAGTTCAACACTAAGTTTTTGACCTGATGGACATAGTTGTTGTGAAGATTGCTGTTCTTGACCTTATTGATCACATCTTCGGAATCTATACACTTGGCCAAATTTGATAGTATCAATAGTTGGTTTTCACCACTGTTCAAGATGGATAAATCCTTTGGTAATGAACACTTCAGTTTTTTTGTTACAGGCTTGGTCAAAAGCGGCTCCTTGTTTATCAACAGCTTCAACAATTTTGTTATAAAGCCTGWTTTGTATGACTCAACATTTTCMTCCATGGCCTCTCCATGCAGCAAAACATCYTCATCYTCAACTTCCAAGCCCTTGAACTCATTCACGATGCTGTGTGCAAGATATAGAAGCTTATCGTTTGGTTTGTTCATGATGAAGTTTTCTTTGAGTAAGTGTTTGTTCATGACTTTCTGTTCTGAGTCTGAAAGCTTTAGAAATCTATCAAAAAACAACTGTTGGTCCAAGTCCATTCTTTCTCTTTCGAGCTTTTTGAGTCTGTATGAAGAGTCAAAGAWGCTGTTGYTGAAGTATAGTATTACAGAGAYKRAAAGAAATATGGAAAAGGCCAGCATAAGCTTTAGATACTTCATGCCAAATGTTTTGATCAKTTTGCTTTTATACTTGTGCAGTATTGATTTTTTCTTGACCTTATTATCATCTGTGTATAAAGGTCCTGCCATATTGTGTGTATGATTARTWGATACTTTGAAYTTTGGATTTATTAATTTTATTATGGATKATTAGTAATTTATATAATTATAGAATAAATGWCAAGACTGTTGTTGGTGTGGTTAAATATCCATGAAATTAACAGTCAATTGCATTCTCCAWACAATYTACTGACAAAATTTTCCATAGTAATCGAGAATGTTTAAATGAACTTATACCARCTTTTTTTTCAAAAGGTAACCATTCATCAGGCACARTTTTCAAAAAAAAAAAATAACAATAATCCTTGSGAACTGTGCTGGAACAATTGGCCARGGGYGGRAAAGTCGTACCCAAAAAAAAAAAACAGTCTGGATTGTTTTTTCGCTGCTTCCAAATTTACCCACAGCSGAAAAACTCAAYTGCGGCATATCCTTGYTGACTTCTCTAGTCCATGTTGAACCCGTCCCAGAACGACGAAAACAAGTTGTCCACATCCTTGTTGGTCAGGAAGTCCTCCATTGTCCCCACATCTATTCTCTCAACCATGTTTCTTCCATTCCCCATGTTTTCTSTCTTGAASGCCCCATTGGATGACGATAGCAAACTATGCGGAGAATCACTTGTTCCTGTGTTSGCCCTGTCCATTCCTTCCGCCCTTTGTTCTAATCTTTCATTGCTTTGGAAAAATTTCTGTGGCGATGGTGAACCCAGATTCTGCTCCTTGTGGAATCCTTGTAGCATCTGTGAAGGTGATGGGTAGTTTTTCGGACTTGTGTTCCTACTCAAGTCAAAGTTCTTCATCAGAATATCTGAGCCAGGCAATCCCARCTTCGGTATCGGCTGCGGCGATCCATTCGTGCTCATGTTGGAATTGAATGAAAACACTCCTGGACTCTCAACCTTCATAGAGTTTGTCAAGAAGCTCAGTTTGGGTAACTTAACATTGTTCATTGCTTTAGGCTTTGACGACAAGTCCTTTGATGAAGCCGCTCTTTGTATATTGGATCCAACTTTCTTGAACTTCTTAACGATATCATCATACCTCTTTTTGTTTCTTGCCAGCTGCATGTCTGCAATGCTGTCATGCTCAAAAAACGTTGTATCAAATATAGAGTCTAGTTCTTCCCTTAAACAGTCCTTATCTGTGACAAAATCAGGTAAGGAACCAACAAGTTCTTTGAGCTTTTCAAGATTTATCCCCTGTTGAGCCATGAACAGTTGGGATACTATTCTGCTGCACARTCTGATTCTRTAGCTGAAGAGATTTACAAATGAKTGTATTCTATGAATKATATTCTTGTCATTGTGGATGTCCCTTTTAATAAGCTTTTGATAACACAGTCTTAKTAAGTTGTGCACTCTTATTGTACTCAAAAAMAAATCTGTACTGATRTTCTTTGAATAAGAGCTTGCTGTGGTTATTACAGTGGARTACGATTTACTAATCACRTCAATKGACTTYAGRGCCAYTATTGACTTTCYTGAAATTAAWGATRTRCTTARAGTGYTCACTTCATTAYTCAAAACCAGCTCACTGTACARATCTATGGTCTTCTTAGATTTTTCCAATAWATCAGGATCAGTRCAAGTTTTTTGAAGTCTTGATATTAACGACAATGAACTAGACAGCATATAAGAGCGCATGTATGATGCATTCATCAAGTATTTCAGTTGTACAATTGTCTCATACTCTATGTCGTCAGTGGATCTTTCCTTGGCCATTAACAATTTGTACACATTTGAAATAATCATCTTGAAAATGGTATTGAACTTGTTATARTAGTCGATTTTTTCAAGTAGGGTTTTCAATCTATTGTTACTGACACTGGCATCAACCTTTAAAAGAGACACTAAGCTGGTGTAATCCGAACAAAATAGCACCGAGTTCATAAAGTCTGAAGTTATGATGCTGCAACTCACATTCAAGATTTCYAACTTGTCATCAATTGTCAAAGTCGAGTCAGCAATAACTGAGTAMCCCTTGTCTAATAGGAAATATTTCAAATCACCGATGCTCACAACACCAGCCTTAATGAAAAATTTGGGCAATAWCGCTGTCACATGATTAATGTTGATAAAGGCAGCATTACCAAAATCAATTTGTAACTTCACATCCCAGTAAACAGCCTTCCAGAATAATTTTCTTCTCTTTTCAGCTGTTGCYTCATCAAGATCTAAATARCTTTCAAACTTGTGTAGACCTATTTCTAAAACACATCTYACAAAGGAAGATAATATCTCATGAAAGACATTTTTATTGACAAATGAAAACTGTTGTTCGAATTTGATCAATATGGACTCAATGTAGTCCAAGCTCTCAACAGAACAGAATTTGGACTTTTCTGCAAAGTRAATTGAATTTACAAGCAGTATATCTTCAATTTCAAAATATTTCAATGAGTTCAAAAASTGAGTATCAATTTGTGYGTTGTCCTCTTCCAAAAAGAACTTCAAACCATGCGGTCTAAAGTTTTCCTGGTGAACAGATGTTAGTACTGTAAAGTACTGAAGCAAAGAAGAWGCAAATGAMGACTCATTRATWATCTTGTTGAAGTTCTTGTGAGTGTCCTTAAACTTTGGATACTTTGTCAACGTCTCATTGATCAAACTTGTTGGTAATTTTGAGTACAACATTAAGACTTTATCTGATGTTTTTGAAACAGTGTTCAATTCCTTGATTAAATCATTTCCAAAGTATTCAAAGGGATCTGTGTAAATGTCACTGGTCATGTTTCCGCATGACAAATAATATTGCACAAATTTCAACACCAGAAACAATGTAGCCTTCAAGTCTCTTTCTGAAAGTACTTCAAAATTGGGGTTTTTACTAATGATTTCTCTCATAACAGTTTCCAACCCAGGCTTGGATATAAACCCATCCACATTGTACTCTCCAAAAAAGGCAGGTAATGACTTCAAGGTTGTATCTTTATTATACCAATACGATTCCTTTGCGTTGGGAAGGATTTCTCCTGTGGATGGATCAATATCAAATGACAAAAGCGAGTTCAAACAAATCTCTTGAAACCCAGAGAATTTCAGTAATTKACTTTCAACACAAAGGTTGGCATTTCTGGTTTCCTCATCATCCAACTCTTGGACTTTTCTTTTATGTGGCTTCTTGGTACTGTTCAATATATCGAACTTATCAATAGGCACTGTTGTCTGCATTGAGTTTGATCTGTCATAGCTTTCCTTGTTTACAATATCTCTCAGCTTGTTAGTATCCCATTCAATGAAGTCCTCCATATAACAGTGCTGGGTTTTCATGGTCTTCAAATTATTTTCCTTTGTTGAAATTTCGTCTTGAAGGCTTCTGATTAAAGTCGACAAAGAAGTGCCGAATGTCTTTTGGGATTGAATRAACTGCGTCAATTCATTCAGCTTTGTCTTTAGAGTATTRATRTTTTCCTTTTCCTTGGTAATTTCTTCCTCAGTCATCACCGCAGCACTGTCTGTTACGTACTTRGAAAGGTTAAGTTTGATTTCATTTTGAGTGCCATATGATCTTATTTCGTTTATTGCATTCTTTGYTTCATCCGTTTGATTAAARGGACTTAATTTGGAGATATAGCTCTTATCTACTGAGTTTGAAATGTGTGGTGTTGGTGAAGCTTTKTTTGCTTCATCGCCTTCTGTTTTTGCTAGTTTTTCTCGTTCTTTGAGTAGTTCTGTGTATTCATCTCGTGACAAATACTTGATCAATGATCTATCATTCAAGCCTCCAAAGGGCTCGCATTTTGCTTTATAAATCAGGCAGTTTCCACACGGATTGATTTCCCCGTTGTTTAAATATAAATGACTGCTATCACTTACACATTTCAACTTTCTGATTCTGCATAATAAGCATGATTTTCTCTTTAATGGTTTTTCAACTTTAGGTTTTTTCTGTCTAGCCATGTTCATATATATAGATTGGATATTGTTATATCTTCTTTTATTTATTCTACTTATAATATATGTTTATGGTACAAATGAATATTTTTTTTTGTTGGTTTATGACTCTTCTGAAAATTATCAAAACAATTTCTTTTTTATCACCTTATTCATTTCTATTTCCGTTAAGTTCGTTTGTTCTGCAACAGGGGTTTTTCAAAAGGAAAAAAAAAAAGCAAAACATATYTCGGCTGCATTGTTATTATATCCGACATTTGTCATATTATTCGCTTAAAACCAGCAACCATGTCAACATTAGCACTTGCCCGAATAGTGCTAAAACTTCCTAAAATGGATGATGATTTGCCAATTATTATTTTTTTTTTCTTTTTTTTTTTCATCAGTTTCTTCAAAAAAATCTTCAATTACGAAGTAGGAAGCTGTATATACAAAACYTAYTTTTTWATTGGTTCTCTRAATAATCAWCATTGGAACATCACCAARTTAASGTAACATTTTTATTAGGTTGAGTACTATTAACCTTTAATYAATCAAAACTCTTTATTTTCTGTCTATTTTTTAAGTRAAAATGTCTGCTGATATAGGGCTGAACCTGTCTGATTGGAACCCTGAAAATGGTGTTCTTGAACAAATCAAAACACAACTTGCCAACAGTATGAACATCCATGATTCAAACTTAAGATTGCAGAGTATTAACAATCTAGAYTCATTGAAAAAYGAAAAYTTATTAGAGTTCATCAACTACTTATTTTTCA
The DNA here is from genome assembly GCA_001749795.1 of Hanseniaspora opuntiae. Classification (NCBI taxonomy): domain Eukaryota; kingdom Fungi; phylum Ascomycota; class Saccharomycetes; order Saccharomycodales; family Saccharomycodaceae; genus Hanseniaspora; species Hanseniaspora opuntiae. The sequence continues at coordinate 684,558 of LPNL01000008.1, forward strand.
TTTTTTTGACTGAAAATGCCAATTTGGATGTTAAAAGTGCCAGTGGGTTATATCTAAAAAACACCATGTTGAGTATTGATAGCTTTGAACCAAGCAACGGCTTTATCAAGAACAATTTATTGATCATTTTTAAAAACCCTACATTATACAGTCATTTGGATAAAAACATCAATGGTATCATTATCACAACTGTATACAGTACATACTTTGCCAAGAAGGGTAGACTGAACAACGACTTTTTGGGATTACAAGTTCTACAAGAGCTGATTCAGCTCATTGATGCATCTCAAGATTTGTATGCTATGAGAACAATCACCAAGATCATGGAAGACTCRTGTGAATACTTGGACTTGAAATGGATGAATGACTCTATATGCCCATTGAGCATTATCATCCCAAAGATGATATCATATTTACAAGATGACAACGTCAATGTTAAGATTAAAATAGAAAGTTTAAAGTGTATCAATTGCGTCATTCCATTGCAAACCCAATCATTTTTAACTCATATCGATACTGTTCTTGGAATACTATTCACCTTGGCAAGTAACTCTACTGACTCTTTGTTGAGAGAGCAACTGTGTATTATTTTCCAAAGCTTGTTGGATTTCAGAGCCGACAAATTGGTTGGCAACTTACAAGGTTTGGTTTCCTTCATGTTGCATTTGATTGAAAGCAGTAGAAATGCTACAAGCAATCATGAAGATGAATATGCCGAAAACGCTGCCTTGGAAGCAAGTGACTTTTTGCTGTCCATGACTTCCTCATCTTTCATTCCTGAACATTTGATAGAACCTTACATTAAAGACATGATTCCTGTTTTGATCCAGAATTTGATTTTTGATCAAGAAAAGATAGAGTATTTGGAAAGCACCAATGATGAAGTTGACAGCAACATACCWGATAAGGAAGAGGACATCAAGCCAACARTTGGTGTTACCAGTATAACCAAGAAAAAGAAAAAAGACGATGGATCAAGCTCAAAAGTTGACGCTTCAGAGGACGATGAAGATGACGAAGACTATTACTGGACTYTAAGAAAGTCTTGTGCAAACACATTRGACTGCCTAACTGAAATGTTCCCGGTCATTGTCACTCAACAAGCTTTCCCATTAATCAAGGATCATATCACCAATCCTACCTGGTACATCAGAGAAGCTTCCATCTTAGCATTGGGGTTGTTRAGTGAAGGTATGATAAAGACAGTTCAAGACTTGGATAAATTAATTCCTCTGTTGATCAACGAATTACGTGATCCWGTCTCATGTTGCCGTGAAATCACATGTTGGACATTGAGAAGATTCACTGAATGGATGAGTGTTAAGCACCCAGCTTTGATTCTRCAAATCTTAAAYATCATTTTAAACCATACCATCTTTGATATCAAGAAGAAGGTTCAAAACTCTGCTATTTCTGCTGTTGCTGACTTTATTCATTTCAGTGATGATGAGATCTTTGAAACCTTGTTATCTGAAGAGATTTTAATCAAGTTGAACCAATGTTTGGAAGTTTATCAAAAGAAGAACTTACTGTATTTATACGATACTATTCAAACTTACCTTGAAAAGAGACAATCTCTTGATGAAACTGAACTAAATATCATCATGCCTACAATCATGAAAAGATGGAACAGCTTATCTGATCAGGACAGAGAACTATGGCCKCTGTTGCAATGTTTGTCAACAATGTCTGTTGTTTTGGGCCATGGGTTCTCTTCACAAGGACCTAAGATTTACGAAAGATGTTGCAATATCATCAATGAGTGCTTCAAGCAAGATCTTCTTTACAAGGCCAATATCAACTCTGTCGCATCAAAGGACAGGGTTGAAAAGGACTTCTTGTGTGGTTGCTTGGACTTGATAGATGGTTTGGTTCAAGGGCAAGGTGATTTACTGGAACCATTGTTCTTGACCAATGATGACMATTACAACATATTAACCATACTAAGCACAAGTTTGCAAGATGATGTTCATGAGGTTAGACAGTCATCATATGCCTTACTTGGTGACTTGCTATTGATGTGTTATGATTCACTTCAACAGCATCCACATGCCTTGCAAACCTTCTTGCAAAGTATGTTATTAGAAWTGAGACAGCAAAAGGAATACTTAGACACAGAGGCCAGTATTAATGCATTAGGAAACGCTATGTGGTGTTTGGGTGTGTTTGTGGTAAACCTGGACATAAACGATGAACTAATCATTAACTTCTTGCAAGCCACTTTGGASTTGATGAACCAAAACATTGAAAGTCAATTGATCAATGATAACTGTTGTGTGGTATTAGGTAAGATCTGTTACAAGAGACCAGATTTGCTATTAACCACCCCACAATTTAAAGAGAATCCACAAGGCTTGTTGGATAAAATATTGCATATAGGTAAAACCGTTGAAGATCCTGAAGAACAATTGAGTATAGCTGTTGGTATCGCTTGTTTACTTCAAGTGAGTGGTGGTAAGTTATCATTGAGTCAATTCAGTGACTTTGTGGAAATCATATCATCAGAGCATGTCGACATTCCTCAATTCAAACACGAAATATATGGAGTCATTATGAACCATCAAGATCTAGTTTCACAGTTAAATCCTAAGCTAGTAAGCTTCATCAACAGTTTATAGATGGGTGACAGGTTAGAGATCATTATAAAGTATATAGAGCACATTGGGGCTTTTTTTTTCTAATTTCTTAATTATTTTTTACATTTTGTTTTGGCAATTATTTAGTATCGGCAAGCACCGAAGTTTTGTATMCTAAAAAAAAAGTCTCACAAGATATCAAAAAGAGGCACGCGAGTTATTTAYTATCGCACTTTAGGGCTATCTCAAGATAATCTCATTTTTTCACATCTTTATATTCATTTATAAGTCCATACTTAAGTTGTAGATTGTGTTACAACGTACTTTGGTTTTTTTATTTAGCAAGTTCAGTAACAATTATAGAAACCAAAAGTCATCTTGTTTTTCTTTTTTTATTACTGTCAATAGAAAAATTACACAGAAAACACTTCACAATGGCTTTAGAAGAAGTTAAAACAATTGAATGCAATAGAATCTTTTATAATGGGAAACTACAACCAGGTTTTCTTACATACTCATTAACCACTGGAAAAATTATTAGCATAGGCAAAGAGAAACCTTCAGCTAAAGCAAGTATATACCATGAAGAGAAGCTGTCCCATAGTCAACTGATAATTCCAGGCATCATTGATCCACACGTTCATTTGAATGAACCTGGGAGAACATCCTGGGAAGGATTTTTGACAGGTACTAAAAGTGCAGTTTCAGGAGGTATCACTACACTTGTGGACATGCCTTTGAATGCTCTTCCCCCAACAACCAATCTAGCAAATCTAAAGGTAAAACTGGATGCTATCAAGGAAACAGAAAACGGAAAAAATAAACTATTTGGTGATGTTGGACTATGGGGAGGATTAGTGCCAAACAACCTAGATGACTTGGAAGATCTTATCATAAACGGTGTGAGAGGCTTCAAGGGATTTATGATTGATTCAGGAGTTGCGGAATTCCCTATGATAGATGAAGAATATATAGCTGAGGTTTTTGATAAAATACTTGGTATACAAGCAAAATTAGATGGCAAAGATGATGAGTCATGTTCATTTGTTAAGGAAATTGCTTTATTGTTTCATGCAGAGTATGACACCAACAATAATACAGTTGCTGGATGCTGTACTGGTGCAAAGAAATTTTCAAGTAAAACAACTCAAAAAGACCCAACAAAATATAAAACATTTTTGGATAGCAGACCGGATGACTTTGAGCTAGAAGCTATAACCAAGGTCATAAGACAAATGGAACTTTGTTTAGAAAGAAATGGTGCTTGTCCCAAAGTCCACATTGTCCATTTATCTTCAGCCAAATGTCTTTCGGTAGTAAAGCAGGCAAAGATAACAAAAAAGCTGCCAATAACTTGCGAGACATGTTTCCACTATTTGGTTTTGAACAGTGAAAGCATTGCTGATGGTGAAACTATCTATAAGTGTTGTCCACCTATTAGAAGCGATGACAACAGACACCAGATTTGGGATGCCCTTTTGAATGGTGTTATCTCCACTGTTGTATCTGATCACTCACCATGCACTGCTGATTTGAAAAATTTAGATAAAGGCGACTTCATGGATTGCTGGGGAGGAGTCTGTTCTGTTGGATTAGGATTACATTTATTGTACACCACTTTTATAAAAGAGTATCCAGCTATATCCTCAGAAAAGATTTGGAAGCACATTTGCGAATGGATTTGTGAAAACCCTAGTAAACAAATAGGCTTTCAAAAATTTAAAGGATTTTTAAAGCCTGACTACGATGCTGATTTTGTTATTGTGGATGATGCTAAAGAATTTGTTATAGATAATAAAAAGACCTTTTTTAAAAACAAACTTACTCCATATCAAGGGTTCAGAAGTTCATGTACAGTTATAAGAACTGTCTTGAGAGGTATAAATGTATATTCCGAAGTAGAGGGGCACATAAGTGATCCGATAGGTAAATGCATTTTATAATTATTTATTTTAATCATTTTTTTTTTWTCTTAAAGTTTTTTTTGATACTTATCAGGTTTTCTCAATGTCCTTGTAAACAAGTATTTCACTAAAGTCACTTGAATAAAACAAACTAGAGTAATAACTAACATACTTCCAAGGGAAAACCAATTTATTCTGCTCAGTGTACTTTTTACAGTTCTCAAATTCCTGGCATTTCTTACTCTATAATAATCAAGATTAGTTCTTAAGCTGTTGACTTGTTCATCAAGGTTTTCTATGAGTAGTCTTAGTTTATCATCAACCGCTAAGTCATTGATTTCTTTCAAGGATATCACAGAGTCATCGGCTAAAGGATCCACCATATGATCAAGATTTTTGCTCATATCGTAATACGGACTGAGTGTACAGTCATGAGAGATGTCCAAGTCAATTATCTTATGTTTTTTCGAGATAAAGCATATTTTGTATTCACCCTTTTCATCTGCTGTAAACTGCCACTCACCAATACGTTGTTTAGTTTTTGTCATGAGCTTCACTTGTCTTTCATCTTCAGGGTCGTTTTTTGGCTTTAGTATTCTATGTTCTTTGTTTGAAATTGTATCAGAAGGAATGTGGTATATTGAATAATCTACAAACTCGTCGTCATATGCCCAATCTTGAATATTGAAATAGTACTTTATGACGCATTCCTTGATAGGAAGTTCTGTGTAGATACATTGCTCTGTATCAGGATTAAGGTCTAATGTGAGAGGAGAGCAACTAATGGTATTCAAAAACGATGAGAGTAGTATGATTCTGTAGAACAAATTAACCAGCATTCTTAAAATAATGTTATGTAAGTAGATTTCCTTTAAGGTGCTTGTTTGGCTTGAGATTTGTTAACTTGGGTAGTGTTGATCATGTATCTTAATTTTGTTAAATTCCCCCACTTGAGAGATGATTTAAGCGCGATTGAACTGTGGCTAATCACAAACACACGTAAATATTTCCCAAAGAGGGCAAAAAAAGTTTTGCCGTGAATCAGAAAATTCACTTTTGAGGATGCAAAAAAATGTTAACTAGTCGGAATTTTATCAATGACGCGAGAATAAGTAGTACTAAACATCAACAAGCTACAGTTTGGAAGTTACCAGACAACCAATACCTCTCTTAAATCCAATTAGGTGATGGATTCATCTAACCAGCTGAACTCAAATAAAAGATCTATTCATAATGCAAGTGACTTGTCCAGAGACATAAAGACTAAGATAATAAACACAGAAGATCGATATAATTCACCGTCAAAAAAGCAAAAAACAAAGAAAATACTGGATGAGATTTTGCTCAACAATGAAATGGAAGAGCTTGATGAGCAATTAGCATGTGAGTCTAAGTGCTCCTCACAAAAGAACTCCGATATTGAAAAAATTAACCTTACGTTCCCTGAAATTCAAGAAAAGGGTTATGTTCTAATCAAGCATATAGGAGAGGGTACTTTCTCTAAAGTATACAAGGCAAAACATATGAAGGAAAAGAATTCTAGACAGCAAAAACTACTCCCCTTGGACGAAAGACTTGTTGCTATAAAGCTGATCAATGTTACGTCATCAGCACCAAGAATTCTGAATGAGCTCAATATAGTGAAAAACCTTTCAAACCATCCGAATGTTGCACCATTGTATGATGTTATAAGATACAAAGATCAAATAGCCATGGTGATTCCATATTACCACAACGACGAGTTTCGAGATTACTTTAAGTATTTGCCCATTAACGGTATCAAGGCATATATTGCACAGCTTCTGAAGGCATTGGCTTACCTTCATTCCAAGGGAATAATTCATAGAGATATAAAGCCCAATAATTTTCTATTTGATGTTAGAAAGGGCAAAGGGGTATTAGTTGATTTTGGTCTGGCAGAGAAGGAACATCAGGGACGTGTTGTTAACGGCAAATTGCATATATGCTCTTGCAAGCAAAAGGCACTGGCAAGTAGCAGAGGTAATGGTCTTTCAAGTTCAAAAAATTATGTTGTTTCTGAAAAAATGTATTTGGAGTTGACAAAGTCCATGCCACACAATGAAACGAGAATGACTTTAAGAGTTAGTAGAGCAGGTACAAGAGGGTTCAGGGCACCTGAGGTGCTTCTCAACTGTTGCTCGCAAACTTGCAAAATAGACATATGGTCGGTTGGGGTAATTCTGTTATGCTTCATCACTAGAAGATTTCCAATTTTCCAATCGTATGACGATGTTGAATCTTTGTTAGAGTTGACTTTGATATTCGGCTTGGACGTTCTGAAAAAGAACTGCGATTTACACGGACTAGGAATCAAGATGAATTCAGAAAAGTATTTGAACATGAAGCCTAAAGGGTACGAGTCCATATATGCAAGAGATACGGACACAACATCATCCAATTCAAGTCCATTGGAAAACTTTGTATTCGATTTGATAATGATGGATGTGGAAGAAGGAACGCTCCCATTCCATTCCCCTGCTTTTGACACATTGAAATTTTTGGATAAAACTTATTGGTCAGAGTTTTCGGTGATGAAGCAGGCTCCACAAGCTTTCAACAACAAGAGAAACTACTTCAAAAACAGTCTTAAAGAGCATAAAAAGATGTTCAATGTTTTAAAGGCATGTTTGAATTGGGATTCAAATGAGAGAAACAGTGCTAAAGAATTATTAACTATGAGATGGTTTGAAAATGAGGATTCGTAAATTATATATAACAAAAAAAAACAAAGAATATTATCTAGGTTTTCTACATATTTTTATTCTGTTTAAAAATGGGTTGTTTAAAAGATGTAAGGAATCAAGAAGGCCTTTTTAGTTCCRTATTTCTTATTTTTCTTCATRGCCCATAAATACATTTGAACGGAAGAGACCAATAARAACAAAACAGCAAATAAGTTCAAATTGAATGTTAAAGTGACCACAAYCCAGGATAAAACTTCAAAKGTATAGTTAGGAGATACCAAGACCTTGAAGAAAGATTCATTGATAGGCTTTCTTTCCTTGATTCCTTGTTTCAAAAGCTTATCACCGACCAATCTTAGCTTGATGTGACATAAAAGGTTRCACAGCTCAAARAYAGCAAAGAARCCCCARGAGTRGGCAGGYTTGATGTTTARGTTGATTCCAAGGTTGAAGCCATAGCCTAAGTAGCCTAGACCAATCAACCCATTCAAGATCCAGTAATGGAAGGAGTTCTTGAAGACATTGAACAATGGCATGGTTGCATTGGAGAAGGAGTGGACAAARACACTCTCAAACTCTCTCTTGGCATAGTGTATCAAATGCATATAGTAGACGTTTTTAGATAGCTCTGCATTGGTGTTGCTGACATTATAGTATAAGGACAACTGGTATAAGATGGAATGGATCAATATAGGACCAAAGTACTCAATCATGAATACCAATCTCCATGATATTTGTGGACCTAAGTCCTTTATATAAACCTCGCTGTTTATGTTAGATAAGTCATCAGCCAATGGAACTTGCTTGTCTTTGCTCAGAACAGTTAATCTTATYCTGTTAGGATTCAGCTTGGACTTGTAAGCTTCTAAGATATGAGCTGTTAAATCCTTGATGCAGCCATTGGCCTTAGAGTCATATGATATAGAAATATCCTTTTTGAAGGCCTTTCTAGAACGAGTTTTAATGTTGATTTCACTTAAAGACATTGTAGATGGTTTAGTTATAATGAACGCGTTTGWTTGATACAGTGAACACATTAGAAGGTTTATTTATCAAGTGTAAATATCTAAATAWTTTATTTCATCGGGGTTTTGCTGACAGAAGTTGGCTGCTAAAAGCACGCTTATTTTTTTTCTCCATTTATCTTGTAGAAACAATTTCAATATGTTGAAACTGTTAATACTAAATTTGAGTACGAAGATCATCTATACACCATAAGGRGATGCATATCTAAACCTTGAACATTAAGAAATACAAAATGGAACACAACATAGAAGACATAAAGGCAGCAGTCCCTGAACTGGAAACAATTTTCAATGATATGAAGCAACTTGATGGTGTTTTTACTGCAACTGAATCTAAGCTGGGAAGAGCTGAAGAACTCATGGCCCAGCTGGAAAAGCAACTCACGGAACTTAAAGAACTTATACCTGCTGATGAACAAGAGTGTAAGCAAAAGATAGATAAAGCTGATGAAAAGAATACATCCTAAGCTGTYATATAATTATCAACATAGTCCTTAAATGATACGATATTTTATTGATTCAATTATGGCTTGATAAATAATAATGTTCAAATCTACTATAAAGCGTTATGCTAATCACTAAACAGTATATAGGATTGTGTGTAAATTGCTATGTCTAGATGTATGACCTTCTGTGAGTTTTACCTTGATAGCGAATTGTGCTAATCATGTGATCCGCYACACTGTTCGGACTTAAATACATGTTGAAGAACCTTGCTGAYTGTAACGTTTCTTTTTTTTTACCTTTAGGGATAGTTACTCTTTTCGTTTGTTGAATTACCCAAAGGGGAAATTACCAGTCTTAACAAAAAAATAAAAAAATTTTACCTTTCTAAGCAAAGCCAACGATCCGTTTTCTTTCTTTTTTTTTTTACTCTTGGTTTTGCCATTTTAAATGAATTTGGCTTAATAATGATTTCTAAAAGTTTCTTTTTTTTATTTTCAAATATAATTCAACATTACAGTCAATGTATACTTTTGTATCAGTTTCAATTCTTTGTTTGTCAATAGTGTATTTGGATATCTTTAATGACAAATAATACTTCATAAGAAAAAAGAAAGAACATAAAAACCAAACTTAGTTTAAATATATTATAAACAAATACATTCCAACAAAGTTTTACTTTTAATAGAATTAAAATAAAAAGTAATTAGAATAACTCCAATTCATTTTTCTTTTGTACAAATCAATTAAATTCGATAGATTACCTATTTTTAARACCAAAAAAAAATAAACTAATAATCTTGTACTAATATACATCAATAGAAATTCTTCCCAGAAATTATATTATAGTACATCTTATTTTCAATATCATTCAATTTAATTTCAAAAAAAAAAACTAATAACTTTTCCTTTTAGTTTYACTCTCAATAAATCATATAAATCAATATAATATAAAAAATGTCATTCAGACCAGGTTCAAGAGGTGGTGCCAGAGGTGGCTCCAGAGGCGGTAGAGGTGGCTCTAGAGGTGGCTTCTCCGGYGGTAGAGGTGGCTCCAGAGGTGGCTTCTCCGGTGGTAGAGGTGGCTCCAGAGGTGGTGCTAGAGGCGGTGCCAGAGGTGGTGCTAGAGGYGGTGCCAGAGGTGGTGCTAGAGGTGGAAGAGGCGGTGCCAGAGGTGGTGCTGCTGGTCCAAAGGGTGGTAACAAGGTTGTCATCGAACCACACAAGTTCGGTGGTGTTTTCATTGCCAGAGGTAAGGAAGATTTGTTAGTCACCAAGAACATGGCCCCAGGTGAATCCGTTTACGGTGAAAAGAGAATATCCGTTGAAGAACCAAGCAAAGAAGAAGGTGTTCCAGCCACCAAGGTTGAATACAGAGTCTGGAATCCTTTCAGATCCAAATTGGCTGCCGGTATYATGGGTGGTTTAGATGAATTGTTCATTGGTCCTGGTAAGAAGGTCTTATACTTGGGTGCTGCTTCCGGTACTTCTGTTTCCCATGTTTCCGATATCGTTGGTCCAGAAGGTATAGTCTACGCCGTTGAGTTCTCCGCCAGACCAGGTAGAGAATTGATCTCCATGGCCAAGAAGAGACCAAATGTCATTCCTATCGTCGAAGATGCCAGACACCCTCAAAAATACAGAATGCTTTTGGGTATGGTTGACTGTGTCTTTGCTGATGTTGCCCAACCTGATCAAGCCAGAATCATTGCCTTGAACTCCCACATGTTCTTAAAGGACCAAGGTGGTGTTGTTATATCCATCAAGGCCAACTGTATCGACTCCACTGTTGATGCTGAAACCGTTTTCTCCAGAGAAGTTCAAAAGTTAAGAGAAGAAAAGATCAAGCCTTTGGAACAATTAACTTTAGAACCTTATGAAAGAGATCACTGTATTGTTATCGGTAAATATTTCAGAGGTGGTATCAATTAAATCATAGGTTAACAAATATAAATAAGAAAAGAAAAGAAAATTACGAAGGAAACTGGCTGGAAACTTACAGCTGTTTGTTTTTTTAAGCCTTTTTCTTTAATCAAAATCCATGTATTTTATATTTTATTTTAATAGTATTATCTTTTTCTATCTTTTTGATTTTTCATTCAAAATCATTCAAAGATTGAAACATGTGTTTTATATATATAAATAATTTATGGATGAGATTTRCTTTATAACTTTTTATTCATTTACTTTTTCAGTATAAAAAAAAATGTCTTAATAGTATCATATATAGATTAGTCCTCTTCTTTTCTATCTTTGCCCCACTTAATTACTTGGTCTTCGTTTTCTTCAGCATCACTTGCACCTTTATCATGAGGTGAAATTGCAGAGCTGGCTGTAACATCATCGTTTTGGTCTTGAGAACTTACAATACTGTTCAAATGATCTTCGCTTAAGCTYTTTTTCAAGTATTCACTAAACTTTGGTTCATTTCTTGGTTGAACTTTTTTCATATGCTGGGAATCATTATCATTTGCRGTCTCGTTGTTGTTTTTCACATTGTAAAGTTGGCCATTATGTTTTGAAGATTTCTTTTTGGTTTTTGAATGTTCTGGTCTTGCYTTGGATCTTGATCTTGATCTGGTTCTTCCCTTTGATTCAGAGGAGAACCATGATTTTATGGATGTCATTGAGCTTCTTCTCTTGTTTCTCCCTCTATGTGAGGTTTGAGCCTCTAGATCAGCATTTTCAGCATTGTGCTCATGATCATCTCCRCTGACATARCTGTCCTCAGATGATGTGGATCCATATGATTGGGAGTATTGATCTTGAACAATAACTGTTTTGTTTAAACCATGAATGGTGATTATTTCCTCACTGATACCATTTGTATCACCTACTGATTTACTCTTTCTATGAATGTGTAATTCATCATCTTCATCAACAGGAACAGATAAATGTACGATATTATCGGGACTGGTGCSACTATTTRCATGACCGTTGCTGTCTACCACGGTCTTGCTATTTGGTAAAATCGTATAAGAAGACTTATAGTTTTTCAAATCAACAGATGAGGTGTTAATATTTTCAGAATCGCAAGCAAAATTGGACTCACTGTCCTTTGAGCTGTGAATGAATGTTTGTTCATGAAGAGAGCCAGAGTTTACTGCCTTCAACAAAGGTTCTGTCTCATCTTGAATTTCCTCACCTATCATTTCTTCCATAATATCCTCTAATGTAACAACACCAACACAGCCTTGTTCCAAACCAGGAGTCTGTGAGATCAAACACATATGGGACTTCCCCATTTGGAAATAGTTCAACATATTCAAACAGGATGTKGTCGGAAGGGTTTCAGGTAAAGTCTTTAATGGGAATTCTGAAATACAAACTTCATCCATGGGGTCGTAAGTGATCAATTGTTTAACAAGCAACATACCCTTGAAATTTTTAGGGTTTTCGGAATCATACACAGGTATTCTGGAGTGACCAAGATTTTTCAATTCGGTCAATAAATCTTCATTTAGGATACTTTTGTCACTTAGGCAGTATACCTGGTCCATAGGGGTCATGACWTCTGCTACTGACTTCTGCTTTAAGTCAAGGACAGAGGAAATAATCAAAATTTCATCATTGGTTAATCCATTTCTGGTGTTGATGTCAGAGTGCAAAGAGACCAAAGTCTTCAAACCTGATTTTTCATATGTGTTACCATGTGGCTCACCCAATACAAAATCCAATAACAACGCAATTGGCTTGGAAATAGGATAAAGTARCAATCCAAGTCCTTCAACATATGGAGAGAAGAAGGCACCAATGGATAACCCAAATTTAACACATAAGGATTGAGGAATGATTTCACCAAAGATAATAACAAAGATAGATGAGGCAACAACAGCAGTRACTCCACCACCAGCAATTCTGTCTAAAACGATGGGAAGGGTTTCGTTGGTTATAACATTACACAGAAGCAATGTAACCAAAACCAAGTGCTTACCTCTTCTYTTGAACATGTTCAAAATTCTTTGGGCCTGTTTGGATTGGCTTGCGGTACCWGAWGTGGTCAARACCTGTAAGTARATTTCATCTTGGTTCATAATACCAATGGTCAACCCTGCAAAGATACCACCCAGTAAGATCAAGACAGCAGAAAGAATCACATAGATAGCAAACTGGCCATTGTTTGGCTTTATTTYAGAGTCTCTTTTTGAAATATTCGAGTCATTGTTGWAGAAAACTTTCCTTATAGTGTATATAAGCATTTAAAGTGGTTTTTTCAGATAAATTTCAGTTATWKTGTCAATTAGATGAAAACGTTTAGGTATTGACTTGGTMTTGAGCGCTTATATATAATTTGTGATTAATAAAAARTTTTTGAGTAAAGGGGAGAAAGGGGGRAAAAAAAATGGATAAAAATWCGTTCTAAAATAAGCCACCAGAAATTCGTCACAGCCGCTTTCAATAATTRGATTCGTTCAATTTTGTAAAGAAAATGCGTGGAAGAGCTACTGTTTTCATGTCATTTATTATGAATAATAGAGTCGTATAAATGGCTTATAAGCCTTACGTTATCTTGTAGTCACTTTAACAACGTATACTTWRTCAAACTTAAATGTACCTATCMATAGCTTCAATTACTCATCTTTTGCCTTTTCTTYAGTAGATTGAAACAAAAGTATCCACGTGCCGTTATGCAAATAAGAACAAACACGCAAAARAATGTGCACCTCTCGTAACTTTATTCCCAATCAAAGTTAAACTCAAAGTTAGAATTTGGATTGCTTCCGTTGTTCCCTGTACTTCCTTCCGGTTTTTTATTGTTGCCATTGTTGTTTCCATTCAACGGAAGTCCCAAGTCCAAGTTCAAGTCAAGATTATCCAAGTTGAAATCATTCAGGTTCAAGTCTCCCATCACCTCAGTGTTCGGCTTGGTTTCGACTTTGTTATTGTTGTTTGTGGCTGAGTTGCTTGAGCTATTGTCAAGTTCAAACATTGACAAATCTATTCCAAAGTCATTCAACGAATCCATTGCATTGCTTGCTGTATTGTTGACAGCCTGGGATGTATTATTATTCTGAGTGTTGTACGTGTTTGTATTAATATTGAAGTTGTTCAAATCATTATCATTGGTTTCCATCTTGCTAGAAAAGTTGTCTGTGAACTCTGAACCTATATTCATCAAGAAGTCATTATCAATGGCATTGTTCCCATTCATGTTCAAAGATTGATTTTGTGCAGGTACAGATTGAGCTTGTTTTTCGTTTATGGCATTTTGCTCATTKATTTTCTGTGCGTTTCTTTCGTTTTCTATAATTTCTTGTTTTCTTTGTTCCTTGAAAACTTTTTCCTTTTGTAAAATATATTCCTTGAAATTATTAAGGGTTACATCCAGTTCATCAAGAACCTCGTAAAACTCAGACGTGTTCACCTTATACTTGGAGTTTCCTTTGATCGATATGTGGTTTGTATTGTACCTATTTAAAAGACTTGTTTTTTGTCTAGCTATTAATCCTTCATTCAACGGTTTGAAAAGATTCTCGTGGAATGCCTTATCCAAAGCAGAGTAGTATATTTTCTTTGAGTCAGGCAAGGTGTTGTCTATTTTTTCTAAATTTTCACCATTCATTTTCAATAAGCTTTTGTATTGWTTATTTACTATAGTCTTGGTTCTGTATATATGTGTCTGCTTAATATAATGACAGGAAAGTTGTATGGTCTAAACTGATTTTCAATATAAAAAATACAAAATAAACAAAATTTCGATGAACAAATCTTTGGGGTAWGSACATGTGAGCGTTTCGAAGTAGGTTTTTTTTTCAGTCGGATATAAGAGGCGTCTCTTCAAATTCCCTACAATTATGAACGAAAGATTTTTTTTTTAACCTAAATTACAATTAATTGTTATAAATGCTTTATGAAGAGGTTAAGGAACTACTATTTRWAGGAGAMTTTCTGTTTTACCAAAAACAAACTTTTGTTATTCCACTCTGTRTTCTGTTGAAAAAGCAAAGGCTACGATAAAAATGCAGAATAATAGAGCGCATCCCGATGATAKAAATGTGTATGGTAGACTTCTTCAATATATAGGATATGATGAAGATACTTTGGATCAAAACACAACAGTGATTTCCTCAAATGACAAGAAATTTCTTACTACCAAAAACAAAAACAATAAYTTGRTTTCAAAGTTGACCACTGCTCTTATCGATATCAAAAATGACACTTCAAGCGACAACATAAATAAAGTTCTTCAGCATATCAACCAAGATATTCTGAAATTAGATTCATCTGAAGCTATAGATTCTCCAACCAATAGAATGATATTGGCCAATGTTATTCCATGGGATGACTCGAGATTGTCATTGACCATTATTGAGAGCTTATTCCAACAYATAAGAGACTTAACAAACAATGCAGAATACTTCAAGATCTTTCAATACCTAAGAATAAAAAAGTTAGGCATGAAGAGAGGCTTTGAGGAGGAWCARTTYATGGAGTTGCTGCAATACAGGACCTTTGATATTTTGGAAGCATTGAAAATGACCTTATCAGACAAGGGAAAGAAGTTCTGGTCCATGACTTTAATACTGAGCATGAGATCTTTGAACATGTTTGATACAGTGGAGGAGTTTGACAAATTGATTTATTGGCAATCTTCAAATGAAAAGTCATTAATCAATCAACTTTTGGATTCATTCACCAAAAGTGATTACAAGACTTTCACTGAAAACGAGCTTATTGTTTATACCAAATTCATGTTGATGATAAAGGATTATAACACTGTTATTGAATTGATTGAAAAGGATATTTTGGCAAAATCTGGTAACATCAACCTTTATCTCAAAAATATAGTTGTTGAAGCCTGCGAAAATATTGAGGACAATGATKTTATAGAAAAGATATACTCCTCTTTGTTGATCAGTTTAAATGATTATCAAGTTTTAAGAAAATACACTGATTTGTTAATCAAAAAAGGTAAATCAAAGGTGGGAATAGTTGAAGAGTACTTGAACACCAAATTTGAACATTTTGCAAACACTAGAAACTTCAAATTGATAAAGGTTTACCTAGATTATAAATTCTTTTCTAAGGACAACAAATATGACTTCATTGACAACTATTTGAAAAGTTATCACAATAAACCATGTGTTTACCCAGATCTTTTGAACTTAGTCCCAAAAGATATGTTGATTGAACATCTCATGAAATATGAATCTTCTCCGGAAAGAGACTTTACCGTCTTYAAGTTGAATGGAGATAAGGATATGGATTTGCCAGACTTGAAGCAATCTATTGATTATAAAGAGTATAAGTTCTCTCAAACCTTAAACAACTTTGATTTARAACAAGTTGATGAGTCTGAAAGCACTTATAAGTTCAAATTGTTGAAAATGATACATTTGAACTCATTAGGGTTGTACTCTTTAGCCAAAAAGGTTTATGTCGACCTAAGCATYAAAAATGTCCAACAAGYTGGTTTGAACTACTTGCTTAATGACATATTGCCTACAAATCAGCAGTCCAGTGATTTGGATTTCACTTTTGATGAATTAGACAATTATGGATATGTACTAACCCTGGCCTTACAAAAGGGAAACTACTCAAAATTCGACGGWTTATTGAAGTTCATGTTTGATTTGGGAAACTCTAATGTTATGATGTACAAGCAGCTACACTTTATTCAAAAGCAAAGGTTCTTTGGTAACAACAAGAATTATAGAACACAATTCATAAACACTGTTTTGTCTATGCTAAGATTTGGCATTAGCGAAACCAAGGACATGAGTTTATCATTGCCAGGTGATTTGATAAACAGATGGGACTTTTCTTCGGATACAGACACGTTATGGAAGAACATATACTTAGAAATTTTGATATTGAAGGCMTTGGATAATGGAAGCTTGAAATATGAATACATCTTGAGTCTCGTGGAACAGAAATTTTCTCAGAGCAGCAACACCAAAGATGCTCTGAATTGGCAAATTGGATTCTTCAGAGAATATAGTCTCRTAGCAACTGACAATGCCAAGGTTGTTGATTTTTTAAAAGCAATAGATTTTAAGGAAACACTTGAGAACTTTGAATGTGAAGGTAAAATTCCTTATGAGATTTTAATGAGATACGTMGATGTGCTAAAGACTATTAAAACCTTGTCCTCAACGAAAAAATTCCAAAATAACAAATCACTCAAGAATGAAATAAAGAATGTTTTRACTTTRGTGAGATCCCATTSTGAATCCTTTACGAATATKTACATCACTCAAATGGAAYGTGTTTCATTAGACGATGATATGAAGACCGCTATGGAAAGTAACATTAARCAATTAAAGATGCTATAAGTGGCTGTTACGAATCGCTTAATTAAACTGTATTGAACAGATTCAGCAAAAAAAAACAYAATTTCATTTATAATGTATTATTTTTCAAGTTCGTAGTATGTTTCATTTAATAGAATATATATAAGTAGATGTTTTTACTCTTTATCATAAAATATTATAGAAAATAAGCACATTTTATTATCTTGTTCAATTCTGAAGATCTAAAAATGGATRTTCAATGYTAATCACATTGGCTTTTTTCCCTTTTCTCTATTTTTAATTTTAGCATTATTGTTGATATCATCTATTAATTATTTACTTTAATTCAGCTTCCAATTTGGATAAGATATCGAATTGGATCTTAGCATCAGTGGCAATGATTTGGTCGGCGTTGTTCAAGTTCTTTTCGGCTTCACTCTTCAARGATTGGACTTTGCTTAAGTCAAATGAATCAAGTTCAAAGGCTTCGGCACAGGTGATGTTTAAGGTGGAGTCTGGTTGGACAGAGGCGAAACCAGAAGAGATGAAGAACTTCTTACCTGGTTGGGAGGCATCAGTTTCAAAAACTTCAACAATACCAGAGGACAATTGTTCAACAACTGGAACGTGGTTGGCTAGRATACCAGCTCTACCGGATTCTAATGGGATATTGACTTGCTTGACTGGAGAGCTTTGGTAGAAGGTGTTGTATGGAACAGCGAAYTGTAACTTCAAGACGTTTTCAGCAGCACCTTCGGTGGCGTAAGTTCTTCTTAATGATCTCAAGGCAGTGGTTCTCAAGGAAAACATTGTTCTATGTGTATGTTGTGTGTTGACGTTTGGTATGGTGSMTAAAAGCAAAAARGTATTSAGCAAAGTATTTGTTTRGCASTATTGARTTCTYGAATTTAKAAAAAAAATGGTAATATTRGATTTGTGAGTGTGTGCCTCTGTAAAAAAAAAWWWAATTTTTTYCCCTTGACGYTTGCTACACTAGRTCTTWTTTTTTGRRAAACGCCYTAACCTGGGAAAAACAAGCTTTAAACAATTCAAATGGGTAAAAGCATAGCATGATATTCAATTGAGTATTTTATAYWGYGATRYATACGATRWTTTMATTYAAGTAGCATTRRRGYARTAGGTTTTACAAGYTAATATATATTMCATCTTTATTGTTACTTAATGTGGTATCCATATAGTGTTTTTCATCTTGCACTTTTCCCGAATGTTCAAGTACTATATTGATCTACTTGTTTTTAGAATATATATAACCCAGTCATTCTACTATTGARCTGTTGATYATAAGACATTTAAAAACTTTTYTGTTGATATCACTAKGATAATCTTGTMTGTGTRATACAACCACMTTGTRTGTATACTTRAATAATCCTTTCGATTATTATKTTTTTTTTGKATKTTCKTGGTTGAGCCAATCAGAAATATATGTTGCTGTTTTTTTTTTTGGCCCACACGCCWAACGGWAATTTGTTAKTAMAAYYRCACGTGATCATAGTTGCYTAAAATATATCTAAACTCAAACTACACAAAGTATCAATGATATCTAATGTTAGCACTGGATATAGCAATAATACTATTCTTTCTTAAATAGCATTATCCTTTTTACTGATATACTTAAGTTGAAATATTAAACATTAAGTAATGAATATAAATTGGYTATATATTATTTTATACTAGCTGGTTGTAYACTTCAAGTAATTTATTGTAGAACTCTATRCTGATAACATTTTGTTCAACTAGGAACTTATTCAATTGAACTATYAGGGCAACAATCTGCTTTTCATTTAGATTCATCATTGCTGTGGTTAATACACTACTGACATTGATTCTGTTTTCAGATATGAAGGTTTGATAGTATAAATAGGTGAATGAACCCATCATGAATTGACAATCGACTCTATCAGTAACACCACCATGTCCAGGAATGGAATCACCAAAGTCCTTGGCCTTGACTGCTCTCTTCAATCCAGAAGCAAAAAATCCACCAAATGGAGCAAACAATGATGCAAAGCTTGATAAGTTGATGGCATGGATGTAAATAGGCTTTATGGTGATGGATGTTGGTAGGTCTAATTTCTTGAATACGGTTAGTGGAGGTAATCTGAATTCTTGAGGAATGAAAACAGGGTTCAAGTCACAGGWCATGTTGCTGAACACATTAACCTTTAGGTCATCTTCTATAGGACATGTCATGTATTGAGAGGAGGATAAAACCTTAACTAGGATCACAGATGCTAAAACAGTGAAGAACCAAGCACCCAAGAAACCTTCAAGAGTCTTTTTTGGKGAGATGGAAATCAACTTGGTCTTACCCATGGTGATACCACACARATAGGCAAAAATGTCATTRACAATAACTAACCCACATGGCARCAAGAACCAGAACAGCCCACTCAARATGTTTTGTATAATCAAGTGTGCTTGAGAAACACATAGCAACAAAACCATGTGAGTGATGCACAAGGATTTGAATTGGTATCTCAAGTGGCCCATCTTCAAGCTCTTAACAAACAGGACAAATC
The DNA here is from genome assembly GCA_001749795.1 of Hanseniaspora opuntiae. Classification (NCBI taxonomy): domain Eukaryota; kingdom Fungi; phylum Ascomycota; class Saccharomycetes; order Saccharomycodales; family Saccharomycodaceae; genus Hanseniaspora; species Hanseniaspora opuntiae. The sequence continues at coordinate 703,986 of LPNL01000008.1, forward strand.
CCAGAACGTATAAACAGTAACTGATGAATACGTGGTTCATGGCAACCCAATTTAGGTAGTATCTGATGACGGGAACTTTGGATAAGTATTTGGAAGAGAACTGCCAGACTGACAATCCATCCAAGTAAAAGATTGTTGTGAATAAAAAGTACCAGTTCAAGGTCCTTGTGAGTGGCAGATTGATCATTTGWGAGTTTTCAACGGTTATATTGATACATTCCTTGAATGTTGTGATTTGGCAGAAGACCACTAGTAAAATACACCAGAAATGACCAGCACTRAGAACAAAGAAAAAGACACCAATCATCACAAAGGTCCAAACAGTTCTGATGATAAATGTTTGCAGTTTATTGGAGTGAGTTGGGTCATTTAGCTTTGGTTCAGATGTGACTGGGGTTATTGATGATTCGTTACTGGATTGTRTTTGGTTTCTATTGGTTAGTGATGCCTCYTCTGYYTTKGAAGTGCCTACGTTGGCACCTGTTGTATATTGCTTTTGGGTCATTTTTTATTATAAGSTTATTCAGAGACAAAAAGGATATAACAAYRTKTTAAACTATAAKTTGTTGATRKGTTTATAAATCAAATTGAAAACARGTAATAAWACAAAAATAAAATRKTAAAAWRAGTAATAAWCASGTWWAGKTTAKWTRGTTRATWYWGTTTCTGATGTTTTCTCTATKTGTTTCTSTGGTTYTRATTCTAAGATCTATTGATTATARATGTWTATGAAAGARTTCGATGATGAWKAATTGCAATATTAGAACTTGTTTATGTTTCAATGATATTTTTTAATCTTTCTTTTTTTTTTCTAAGGAAATGTGATGCTGAATATTTCTTTCTTTTTTTTGGTGTTGGTTTTTGCCAGAAAAAAATGGAAAAAAAAAAAAAATATTATATCTGGTATTCGTAATATGAGTTGTTWGCGTGTGGTTTGAAATTCGTCATCTGAACATCATCTATTCWATTTATYTGARAAGAAACTCTCTTGTTGAGTAATGTGCTATAAGTTAGCTATTAGTGATTGTKTTTATGTTTAACAGACGTGCACCTGGGATCTTATAAGTTTTATTTGYTTTACAGGGAAACCYAGTTAAATTGTATTKCAGGTGATATGCCTAAACCTGTTGAAGACCCATGTGAAAACTGCTGTTTTTTTTCTCCGTTCGCAATCTCGGGTACCATTGCTTGCTTTTTAGTTTTAATCAATAAACTAGGTCAAATAAATCACAGYAACTTATATCGTATGGCAATTGTGCAATGATTTGTTTTCCCCAACTGTCTTAAAGTCTTGGTACAGCATTTATTTTTTTAGRCAGTGCATAAAAATATGAGCACAGAATACGATACACTATTCGTTATATAAAGCACTATTCTTTAAATATTGAATACAGTACTAATTGTATAAATGGTATTTCAATTTTATCAGATTTGAATTAAGGTTGTTTTTTACAAAACAGGCTTTTTGTTCTGTTAACTAAATTGCGTAATCATGAGAGTGTGTTGATCAATAAAAATGAAACATGCTAAATGATGTTAGCCAAATATGAGAAGAGCGAATTACTAGTGTAGTCCCTAATTTATTAGATCAATAGCAGTTTTGTTAATATTACTACAAGCTATGCTGTTTTAATTAGATAAGTGTAAATTTTAATTGASATACTTTRTATTGGTGTTTGRGAAARTGATTTCTAATATTTAGGAGAATGATCTTTTTAAGTCTAGATTTGTAACGTTTAAAATAATTTTAGCTCTTTATATTGGCATAGTAGAGCTGAATTAAAGCTACATATGGWATAGGTARAGCCAACGGCAAGAATCATTGTGATAATGCTATAGAAGCAATTTGAATWACAGCTCACTTGTTTTTGATCAAAAGGCGTTTCAACCAAACTCATTTTTTTTTCTTCTTTTTCTTTTTAAGATGTCGTGAGAATAATGTGAATACGAGTTMTATAAAAAMACTCATGGACGAAAAGTAACAAGTTAYAAGRAAAATGGCAKTGTGYCAGTTGTGATCYAACYGTTGATGTRTTCRATGATAGYAGAAWTAYCTATAATRACCGGGTKATTGACTAATGCYTCGTTACTRAAACTRTATGRAGAKATCATAAGTTASATTTTTTAATCGAGTGACCATWWTGGAGAACTATGATCGGTCACGATTKATGGTGATSCATTTGACATTGAGTWAGTAKACTGRCAACMTTGGTTTARTTCAATAATTATGAMCTASTTRWAWAACTACSAWTACTTGTGTTTTGCAGCTGATARAAACATAGTGATTTTTTTTCTGAAGCCTGAAACATATCACTAACCAAATTTTCGATGGAATAGCGAGGACGCTAACAATGCAATATAATGAATACTTGGGGGAAAAAATGGTAAAAAAAAATAAAATTTCTTTCGCACTTGGGTTGTCCAATTTTTCGACAAAGATTTGAAATTAAYTCATSTTAAAAATGTGCTTRCGTTTCTTTAATTGTAAAAGACTCTTTACGAAGAAATTCCTTTCTATAAGAGTGTGTGCGTTTGWGAACCAATGATTGCTTAATTCCATATTACTTAATTATTTGATTTATTAAAATTRCTTGATATTTCTRAACGAATTAATATAGATTCATTCTTTCCTGTTGACAATTGGTTCTACTWACGAACTAAATTAGTACACTCAACTTTTAGGCTTTACCAGTATCCCCAYTAGTTGGTCGTAAGAAAACAGGCTACTCAGTATTTGAATCAACATGAAAGCTAACAATAATATTCCAACTACCAATGGGAGAGWTGATATTWRTRAAATCAACYACRTTCRTAYTMTAAGTKACAACAGCCCAGGACATTGTATAGCAAAGAGTTTTGAAAGTTATTTKCCCGRAAATCAAGYTGGCCACCTGGCCAGTTGTGAAACGGTAGACGGWTCCAAAAAGAGTCCTTCGATTAAGGAGGRGGAAGAAGTAAACAAYAGTTCAAACATCCAAGAAATTCAGGCTAACCCAAGGGAATCCAATACTCAAAAGGAACCATACATTCCAGTTTMTATTAGATWTCTAAAGARAAAAGGATACAATTTKGAAAAAGATATACTAGGTRTCAARYTCAAYCCAGATTCKGYASAMAARAYAKTAGMAGAMTTKGMGAAAAYARTTGAASATGAGRTCACTMKRTTGATTAATRTCWCAGAAGCTAAYTGGGATAAAAACGCTCCTATAATCGCCAAGATGATCCGAGAAGAATCCCAAGATGAGATCTTCAATGRCACTGGTTTAGACTTCRTCYTAATYAAWGTYATTTTCAAATTACTACCTGGWGACAAAGGCTCAGATTTCAAAACAAGAATGGAAGAAAGCGACTTAGAAACCATTTTAAGCGACCTTGAAATGGTGGTTGACGAAGAAAGTCATCCATTWTACGTTGCTAATCAATTCTTTGACTTAGCAGCAACARRACATGACTGTGAACAACAAGCAGTAGCTACTGTGAGTAAATTCGTTGACCTTCTCAGATCCTACAAGACAGCGGAAGAACAAAMGATCTTTKYTATWGCAAGCTACCTGTAAAACTGATGGGGGCCTACCAGAAGATTGGTATAAGGAAAMKTCCTTGAGCCAGTATCTATACAAGGTTAACCTAAGAAAGCGTGACCTTCGCGTGAGAAGAGAACTCATGAATAGGAACAATATCAATTCAAAAAAAATCTCTAAAGGGAGGGTATATAAGCCAGGTAGAAAGAGAAAACATAAAAAAAAMTTWAGAGGTTGATATCTAAGAAGCCGCTGAATTCTTTAGRACTAGACTGAATCTAGAAGAAATCACTAACGACAGGAAAGAASTGATGGCTCAAAGACACAGAAACAAGAAATGCTATCATTGTGGTCAAGCAAGACATTCCTACAGACAGTTTAAAAACGTAAGTTTTTATTGTTGAAAGCGGAATTGGGAAAAAAWGTTGAATTTAGGAAACCCACCAACATACCCTRATRGCATGGTCAAGGTWAACTYAGACAACAGTAAAGTCATGGTTTTATCAAATTYAAATAGGTGTCATCACGTCTGGAGATATTGAGATTAAGCAGAGATTCACAATACAGAAGAAACCTTATTCTATGAATTTCCAAAGTTAGGGTGGGCCAAAGGTACAATCAACTAGTGGATTTGATAAGGTGCTAGCTGATTGTAAGAGTACAAACAAAAAGTCTTTTTTTGGATTATTAACAAACCCGTAGTTTCTAATTTATGAGTATTCGAAAATTAAAGCTAAATAAGGAATTGGCCATATATATGTTTGTTTTAATGTTATCTTAAGAATCGTCATCAAAGTTTCAATCAATACTAGTTGTTTAACCATCTTCAATGCTTCCTGATCGTTCTTACATATAAAATATACAACATTGACTTAGTTTTAATCAATATTTTGCTCAAAATTATTTTCTRCAAAATATTCTTTCTACGTATTTTTTCAATGTGGTGAATTTGGGCCTCTCAACGGCCGAAATTTTGGTAAATGTGATACAACAAGTACTTCGGGATGAAGTTAGTGGGTTACCAGTTGAACGGAGGTCCTACATGCATATAGTAGGGTGGTGGTATCATGTAAGGAATGAAACAATGGAGTTGTTAGGGTCACGTCACCCCAAGAAGCTGGACGACCTTCATTGAACTAGCAATATGTTCATGTGGCCACTGTTTCATATTGTAGACGGGAGATGAAGGTGAACCAGATATTGGATAAGGTACGAGRTTGACGGTATGTTGGGTCTGAAGTCTCATTACACCTAGAGTGTTGGCAATAGGCATCAATAAGACAACGGCATACCCTTCGATCGACGTTAATAAGTTCATTGTTTGAAACAAGGTTCGCAAGTGGTTCGTGGTTCATCTAGGTAGACTTATGGGTAGTAAAGCCAATTGGTAGGTATGATGTGTATCATAGCCTTTAGAAATGCATGGCCCGTCTAATGATAATGAACACAAACTGCGGCAACGAAAAGGAACGTTGGAAAGGTTGAGTAGACCAACGTGTCCCTGGATAGTATGGTAATCAGTGGAAGATCATCCAGTTATTGGGAGATTGTGGTGACAATCTGTGATAGCTTGTAACACTGAGCCTTGCTCATGAGAGGATAACATCCACTGAACATCCAGCGAGGTTGGATGGTAGAAGCTTGTTACGACAAGGAAACATTGTGGTATGTTGGCTCGGTTCTCGGGTTAATATGAACATTTTGGTTCATCGATGTTTTTTGTGAAGCGTGCAACGCTGTCGGACGGTGGGTCATTTGGGGTTATAAAAAAAATGGATGATCCGGAAACTGTATGGTGTGAAATGCAAAATTTTCATGTTTGTTATTTTTTTTTGTGAAGAATGTTCATTAGTATTTCGTCTTAAGTGTTTCTAAGGTTAGAAACATCTTTAAGTTGTAACAAGAAATATATGAAGGAGAAAACGAGAGAATCTAATTAAAAACAAAGTAATTAGTTAGGAAGTAGATTACAGTAAAGTTAAATAAAGGTACGTTATCGTTTAACGAAGTAAACTGTAGGAAATTAAGTTATTGAATAAGTTTTCACCGCACATATATCCTAGTTGCTTTAAAGTAAAATACAAGACAAATACAATGAAAAGAGTTTTTAAATCAAGAAGAGAACAGAGAATGCACAGAGACACACTGAGAGTTGCATTCCTGGAGAAAGCTCAACAAATCTACAGAAAATCTGAAGGTATACAATCCCCATATCGTAACATTTTGACATATCRAAWTAAAACAACTCCTGGTAGCTTAGTTGGTTTAAAGCACAAGACTGTAATTTTAACAAGTTATCTTGGGATCGGGTGTTCGACTCACCCCCGGGAGATTTATTTTTTTTTTTTTGAAAAATCAAAATACCATTTATTAAAACATTTTTTTTTTTAATCACATACATAAATAATAAATTAGATTTAATGGTTTCTTCAATATTTACATGCATTTGTATCCTTCCATTCAGAAAAAAAACCCACAATCATATATACAATCTATACAAATTATTTTTCCTTCTTTTGCGGACTGTGGCCTCTTAAAATTTCCTTTTTGCTTGCTAAAATATCACCGAATGACTTGTTCAATGTCAAATAATTGAATACTTCTTGCTTTCTGGCTGAGTCGTTCATGAATGCTGGACTGAAGTTCAAAGCATTCGCTAAGATCTCACTGGTCTTGTGTATGTTCTTGACTACATTAGGAGCAAACTTGCCCTTATATTGGCTTTGGTATTCAGACAAAGACTTGACACTGGATTTAGGCAAGAAGTCTTGGTCATATTTACCAGCAAGGATGGAGTTTATTCTCATCTTATCGGCGACCAATGTTGAGTCAGTTCTGACTGCTCTCATGGCATTCAAATAGACACTTTCAAATGTGGATCCTCTGGTAACTTCTTGATGTAGCATGTATCTGTCAGCATAGTCAAACTCAGGAGAGTTGATATCAGTGCCTTCTGGCAAGGCTGTCCAGTTGTTCATGGCCAGCAATGTCTTTGTCTTTTCCTTTCTGTAGTTGAATTCATTGGATAGAGACTTGAACACCTCAAAACTGGTATCTCTTAAAACATGTTCCTTGGAAGAAATTATTCTTGGGGTGTACATCAAGGCATCTCTTTCATGACTGAAAATCAAGTCTGGGTTCAAAAATGCATCATCATGTTCATAAACAGAGTTTTTCTTAAAGAAGTTCAAAGCTGTCTTGACGTTAACTTTGGCATCATTCTTCAGCTTGTAATATGGCAGTCTGTTAGTTTGTTGTTCTTGAGCTGTAGCAACGTTATACTTCTTCACACCAAAGTTGTGACCTTCAAACATCTTTTCTGGAGACAACTTRTATTGTGGTTGTCTGTTGTTTGTGTTTCTAGTTCTCTCTCTGTTATTAGGTCTGTTAGGCTTATTGTCTSTTCTTGTGTTTGGTCTATATGAATCTGAACCTTGAGCTTCAACAGCATCAAAAAAGGATAAGTCAATCTCACCAGATAATTCTTTTTCCTTATTGGTAGCWTCTGCTGTTTTGCTTGGTCCAGTAAGTTTGATGGATTCAATTTCCTTTTCAGAGGTTTTTCCTTTACTTAGAGATTGGTTATCACCCTTTCTGTTGAAGCTTCTGTTTTGATTATTGTCTCCATTGAAGTTTCTTTTGTTATTGAAATTTTTGTTTCCATTGTTTCTTCTTCTGTTGTTTTCATTAAAAGGCTTTCTGTTTTGGTTGAGGTTGGTGTTCTTGGCATTTAAAGAACTGACAAAGTTATCCCARTCAAGGGARCYTTTGTCGCCTTGGGACAAGATAGYATTCTTTGMGAATGATCTYTTTATAACGTTATTAGTTCTTARCATAGTYGAAATGTAAAGATCTTATGTTTTTATGGTTATTTTTTTTAAGATATCTWKTATTGCAACAAGAATATATTGAGTTCATTATACATTGAAATTTTTAAAGTAAGCAAAAAAGAAGAAAATTTTTTTTCGATAAATTTTTTGAAGAAACCAAAAAAAAAAAAAATTTTATAAATTTCACTCTGATTTTGGCCTACGGATTTATGATGAGTTTTTTTGTGTTAGGTTCCGTTTTAGGAAAAGTAAGCAGAGGTTTAATCAACATTGTGATATGGATTATCAAATAAATGAAGTCTCTAAAATATTCAAAAGAAAAAAAAATGYGTAACTAAAAGTAATTCTGTTSTATTTTTATGKTTTATCAAAGTAAATTACAAKCCAGAATACAACCAGTATATACCTGAAAAAATGAATCGATTGGAAACACATAAAGTTGATTATGATTCCCCTTTAAAATACTTTGATTTTCTAACTTTTGAAGACTTCAGTATTGATGAAGACATATCTGAAGAAAAAAAGCAATACTTCAAAATAAAACAAGAAATTCAAAACTTAGAATTATYCAAAATTCGCCAAGAWAACTATAAAGTTAGTTTGAAAAGTATATTTCAAACTTTAAAGATTATTAAAGCAGAAAAACATGACAAGATGATCAATTTTTTATTTCATGGATTTCCAAGATGTYTTTTAGACTCAAAATTGTTTGACTTTTGTATAATTGATAAAAGTACCTTTGATAGCGTAACTGATCAATATAAGGATTATCAAATAGTAAGYAAGTTCGAATGTTCCATAGGAGAATCTAGTTTTGAAAAAGATATAAGCAAAGGTGAATATTATTTTGTGCAATGTTATAAAGGTGAAAAAAACTGCTCAGTTCTAAAAAAACTTATTATAGACTGGTCCATATTTGATCCGTCATTCTATACGTTTCGGAAAATCAACTATTTGAGTAAAACTGGTGATGAAAGTGATGKTTTTAACAGTTACATCAACGACTTGGATTACTATCTAAATGAATGGCTAAAGAACTATTTAAAACATGAGGTCTTTTACCTCAAGTTCTTAGTCGATTTAATTGTTAATCCTCAAAACGAAAGTAAACAATTCAACATCTTTAATAGAGCCTTTTTAAAAAAGGAAATTAAACATCAAAAAAAAGAGCTCAACAAGGTTTTTGAGTCATCCAAAAATCCATTCGTATTTAAGTGCAATACTGCAACGTTTTATTGGAATAAAAAACACTTGAACCAATATGTTTCTACCATTTCTTTTGAAAATATCGGTGTTTCCAGTGATAGCAATGCTACCACATTCACACTAAGAAACAATCCATTTGAGGAACAAAATGTCAATAATTATAAAATAACATCATTAAAAGCAATCCCACTGGATTTGTTTTCAGAAAAGCCAAGTGCCAAAAAATCAGAGGAGAACCCAGTTGTAGGTAATTACATGAAAAAAATTGAAGTTGATTTACAGAGACAGATGGTTACTAAAAACGGGTTTATAAGATGCCAAGACTGTATTAAAGACATGAGAGTGAAAGACAAATCCAAGACTAGATCACGGGTCATGACGAATATATTCAAAGATAGCTCTGAGCTTAAAGATGAAATAGTTTTTGAAAATTGGGCTAACGATTATGAGGTTTTCAAGGTATTATTAACAGCTTATGTAGTGCAATTCATGGAAGAAAAAAAATTCAGTGATGGAAATACGATGAATAAGGAGAATAAGAAAATGGATCATGAATGGATCAAATTTGCCAGTGTCAAATCATATCAAAATGATTTAATAACAGATGTAGTAGGCTCTGAGAGCATGCAAAGCAAATTAGATAGTATCAACACGTTGATATATGATCTATGGAAATATATCCTATAAATTTTAATTTACATTTTTATTTTAATTTTGAATAACATTAACATATTATCTCGTATTGGTTTAAGTTAATTTTTAATCATTATTGTAACTGTTTTATTTTTGAAAATGTAAAGTATTAAAATTTGTCACGTGATTTTGTATAAACAAATTAACTTGATATAAAAGACTAAAGAAACTTTCAACACAGGATTTAATTCTTTGTTATATTAAAAACTAAAATACATGAAAATAAATTAAAATAAATCTCATGGATTCCTAAATGTATCTTAAAGACAATATAACAATTATAAGTTTGGAGTCAGAGTCATTAAATCAGTTTTTTCTTAGGATGTGTTCATTGATATCGGTAGTTAAACCTAATACCTTATACAGTGTGAATATTAGAAAAATCATCATACCAAAAAAAGGAGATCTTATAATTGTCGATATTGCTAGCAGAATGTTTCTGTTTCAATCCAAATATCATTGAGAAGAAACAACAAATAAGAATCCAAATCAAAGATTTATTATAATTTATTTTACTGTATTAAAAATATTTTTATTGAATATTTATGATTTAAAAATCAGCTATCTAATGACCATTCATCAATTCTCTGATAACCAGTACTTCAAAATTTGTACACAGAAATACCTTTATATAATTACCAAATACTAATATGTCCGCCCGGTCGATATAAAATAGATCATCACCTAAAAAATCATAACAATACATAAAGAAACTGACATTTGAACCTAAAAAAGCTAAAAGAAAACTATAATGAGAAATATAATATACCTGGTCAAATAAACAAAAAAAAGTTAAAAAAAAAAGGATAATCATAGTAAAGTTATCTACATGAATAAGTTATGAGTAATTCAGTAGGAACAATTGGTATATAATAATAAAAAAAAACTGTTTAATCATGTTTAAGTTTCTTCTTTTTATTATTATTTGAGTTATATTATACCTCATTATATTAACCTTAGCTTTTCATGTCACTGTTGAATGACTAAATGTGAGTTTCAATATGTATTTGAACTTGGTTATTTAAATGTTCTTCAATTTATTATAAATTAAACAAATAATTAAGAACGCCTTTAGAATTATGTTAAGTTTAATAATAAAGGTAATTGCTGTAGTAGTTCTTTTTATATAGTTTTTAAAAATTTACATTTATAAGGAAAAAAATTTTTTTCTTCATACTTTTGGTATATAGAGTACGGTGTAGAGCCAAATAGGTAAGCACCACATTCAATTCATGTCCCAAAAGGGAAATTAGAGAACAGACAATTTTAAGCTATGTTTTTTTTCTTTTTTTTTTTTTTCACCAAATAGGAAATAACGTTAGTGGGGCATACCGTCTACTCAAAGGACGGTCGGAGTTAAAACAACTACCCTTTCCACATCGCTAAACATTTGAAGAATACCACTAGTTATTCTCAAGTTTTTGACAAAAAACATCAAGTCACGTGTAGTATAACACACAATCAAAACAATGTACTATATACAGTTATATACATCATCTACTACAACAATAACTATAGAGCTGTTTGACAATCATCACTTAAGTCATATGATTAATAAGATCATAATGATATTTATAGACAATGGTAYAAATGTAAATCATTTAATACTGTGTATCCCCGCCTTTGTTTTTTTTTCAAATCCAATACTTTATCTTTTTTACAACTTCTTGAAAAAAAAAAAAAAACAAAAACAAAAAAAACCACATACTCTCCCCTTTTACGTGTGTTTATTTTTAAACACATTATTTATCATTATCAAAATCATACTAACCACACCATATTCATATACACAACATGTCCGCTATTACCATTCCAGAGGAAGTTCAACAGTTCATCACTACCAGCATAGAAAAAACAGGACCAATCAAGGAGGAAGAAGGCTACGAGTATCTGTACTTAAAAAACCAACAAGAACTAGACTCTCTTGAAAACATTGAGGAGTATGAAGTCGAAAACATAAGGGAGGACTTGATGGTTCAGATATTGAAGATCAACGAACAAAACAAAAGCCTTGAGCTTCTGCAGTCCATGGAGGTCTACAAGGAGGACTTCACTGATGTTTACTACTTGTTGAAAAGCTTCTCTGACATTGAACAACAACCGTTGTACGTGCTTGTTATGGGCCACAGCATAGAAAACCTGTTGATAACTCTAATATCCGACAAGAATGGGATCAAAAACAGAATTCTTTACAGCTCTAACAAGCTTCCATTGTTGCAAATGATGAAGAAGGAAGGYAAGGTCAAGGATGTTGTGATAACTGATGTGGAGGAGTTGAAAACCATTGAGTTGGATGAACAGTTTGAAGAGGACGAGCATGAAAGAGAGTTACAAGAACAAAAGGAAAGAGAAAACAAACAGAAGTACAAGGACCTTGTTTATAAAAACCAAAACTACAAAACCATAGGAACAGTTATTCCAGGGAAACAATACGAGCTCAGCGAAGAGGATGAAGCCACCATCAAGGAATTCTTTGATGATTCAGAAAGAGTATTGTTGATTTCCTTAAACGAAKCCGAACTAAGTTCCTTGGACATCAAGGCAATTGAAAAGGACACTCTTGAAACTGACTATGAAGTCGGCTACACCATCCAACACGTTGCTGACAAGGAAAATGCGTATACTTTGAACATATTCATCAATGATGACAAAGCTGTAAGTCCTAAGTGGAGAATGCTTTACTCATTGAACAACTTGAAGATCAATGAGTTTTGGAGCAACTACTTTGTTGAAAATGGTAAATCCTTGAGTACATGATTGATGTTTGTGAGTAATATAAGATATATATGATCAATAATCAAAAAAAAAAATAGTATAAAAGAGCATGAATTAACTCATCTTATGTGAATGAAATACAACCAAACAAGGTTTCAAAATCCGCTTTGATTTCTTAATTTAATAATTTCCCTAATGTTTTGTAGATTGGACTGTCCRTTGCYACTGGCCAGAGTTGGCAGGATCTTCTTGAAGTTGGCTGTTTCGTTCATGTGTATGGACTTGTTCCCCTTTTTGGTGTTCAACTTTGGCTGGTGATCAATAACCACTCCGTTACTTTCCCTCTGTGTGGTTTCCTCACTGGTCTTTATRGACACCAGTTCATCTGTGATTTTGTCTARAGAAAGAAGCTTATTTTCCTGGGCCATCTTCATYTTTCTGTTGTATCTTTTTCTATARGACTTACTTAGACTGCTTAGTGGTACCTTTTCTCCGTTTGGTAAAGTGATTGTTTCATTTCTGGATAGATTGGCTATCAGGGAGGTAATTTTGTTTGGAGTTTCCTGAGAACTTTTAGTATTTTGGGAGTGTAAAAACTGTTTGATATCAGACATAGGCTTCATTGTGGATGGTTGATCCTTGGATATGAACTTCGGAGCTACYTTTTTAGTAGTAACCTTAGATCTTAGAGATTTTCTTTTAGTAGCGTTGTTGCCTTGTACACCCATTTTACTTCTRTATTYTTTTTCTTTGGTTTATGTCATTMRTTTTATTATCAGTATAGTTTAATCAYTTARAAAGTAATGTATCTCATTAGRTCTTTGAAGAAATWATGAGGAAARAGAAAGAAAAARAAAAAGAAAARGCAACTTTCCAGTTTYGGAAAAAAAAAAAAACATGTTGTCGGAAATGKAGTCACGTGTWTAGCATGTGATCCACTSAGGACTSTYRAMACACTAACTCCGATATTTTAACAACAAAAAATGAATGAAAAGTCTTGGCGGGTAACAGAATCCGACATGGATGCACATTTTCCCCTGGGGACAAAAAAAACTCACACAGCAGAAGGAAAAAAATTTTCCTTTCTCCTCGTTTTTSCTTCATTAACAATTTTTCAAATATTCTACGTATGAAAATAATAAAAATGCTGAAATATCATWAAAGGTGTTGTTTACTTAATTATATATATGAMATAATTGAGTAACTGAAGTGTTTGAATAACCCAAGAAATTAYYTTATTAAAAAAAAACSCCCACAATACTAAATAAATGGCTAATACCTTCACTAAAATCATCACCGTTGTCGGTGTTTTGTCAGCATCTGCATTTGCCCTTTATGACTACAAGAGAAGAAACGACTACACCTTCAGAAAGCAATTGATGAAGAGAGAGTTGAAGTACAAGAAGAACTTACAAAGCGTCAAGCAAACTGAGTTGAGAGACAGAGTCATCGGCTACGTCGAGTTGATCAACAGAAGCTTGAGAGAAGAGCCTTTGCCTACTGACCCTCAACTACGTGAAGCCATGTTTGCTGAACTATCCCAAGAAGGTGAAAAGTTGATGGCTGGTGGTCCAGCCAACTTTGACATGGCTGCCCTGTGCTTCTACAAGGCCTTGATGGTTTTCCCAGCYCCAATMAAGTTYTTGGAGATCYTACAATCCATTGTTCCTCGTGAAATCTTTGAAACCATCACCTTGATGATCAGTGCTGTTCCTCCTCCAAACCTATACGCCAACGCTGCCCCAGCTGCTGCTCAACCTACCCAAGAAGTTGTTGAAGAAATCGAAGAAGTACAAGACGTTGACAATTAATGAAAACAAAAATAAAATAAAAAAATAGAAATGAATTAATAGTAGGTTTATGAGTTTAATTTGTATATAGTTTATCTAACCGCTTTTTTTTTTCTTTATGTTCTTTGCTACAAAGATAGTATTTACAAGTAASGATCARTTAATTTTTTTTGTTCAGATCAATGATCCAAATCTTATACCATAAGTCAACAAAGCAGCTGAGTAAATGACATTCATCAACAAACTCAATCCATGGTACTTACCGAAYTGTTTTCTTAATACTTCATCTTCAACGACATCCTCAGGYTTTTCCAAATCYAAGGCTTGTCTTTGTTTTTTGATATCATGGCACAACGGTTGCAGCCACAACAGATTRGTCAATGAGGCGACGAAGGAAACACCTGCAGAGTAATAGCCAAGCTTGCCTATTTGCAGGCCACTCTTGTGGGCCAGGAATGGAAGCAACAATCCAGATAATACTTGAAKGCCAAAGTATTGTTGGAAAACAGCGGAYTGRATGGTGGARAATGAGTCCCTGTCCAAAACCTTGAACATCTTAGGGGACACTATGTAGGAGTAGTACGTTGTGGCACCAAARATAAAGGAATAACTCAATAAGTGTGTGGTCTTGAAAACAGCTGACATGATGTATATATATGAAAATTTTGTTTCGTGGGTTCCTATCAATGAATATCSTAGTATGWTAATTTGTAAATTCTATGTTTATCTTAGATYATAGGTGTAAATCTTAGTAATTACGTTAAAAAGGAGATTTTAGTTACGGGCGACAAAAAAATTCACTRRGGAAGCATTTSMTYTAYCTWGGATTATTCWTGYTTTCATATASAAGTCTGTTGAACTGATTTAARAAATSGATACTATTGTCTTTAGGAAAGACTGTATGCCTTACTGGTGCATGCACATAAAGTCTAGTCTTTTCTTGAAATTACTGATTAATGGTTTAGTACCAAAAAGTGAGTATTAAAAGCGTAGTTGATATATTGGCCTATAGTTAGATTACTATGGCGGAAATTTTTCATAAACAGTTTACCCTGAACGCAAGAAAAACTTCCTAGAATGGTAAGTGAAGTTTCTCTGTATAAAAAAAACTTTTTCAGAACCAAAAAAAAAAAAGAAAATTTTTTTTCTCTGCCATTTCTCATACATCAATATATCAGAGTATTAATTAATTTCAATACAAGGGTTAATACTTTGATAAGAACACCCAGAATCAACCACATAATTACAAAATGAAACAGGCTATACAATTTACTAAGGAACTTTGTGATGTCACTAAGATCAACACTCTAAAAAAGACCCATTTCGGAAAGAATGTTCCTAACTACATACCAGCCTACAGAGTAGCTACACCAAGCAGATTRCTGGCCAAYGGGAARTATCAAAAGCCTATCAAAAAAGTAGTTTTTGAGTACAACGACAAGGAAACATCAAGTGATGCYCTAAGAGAGTATATTCTGAACAGCGAAAGACTACACAAGAACATTGAGGAACATAAATACATCGAATGGCAATTTGACAACTCAGCACAACTACCTAGCATCAAGTTCTACTACCTGGCCACAGCAAACAGCGATGCCAGTGGGATCAAGGATGGAATGAAAMAAAGAAACYTACATAAAATCACGGACTTTGACGCCATCGATAAGGAACTGGAAGCTGGCCTGARYGAAAGAGGATTTGGTGCCTACAAGTACAGAAAAAACGTGGGTGTTATCTCCGACAAGCTAAGTGTCAGAGGTGTGTGGTCACCATTCCATGCCAAGTAAAGATAATGTGATTGTAAATAGCCCCTATATAGAACAAATTATCATATTTCTTGATTATTAAGAAATACGTTCGAATTAAGATMAAATAAAAGAGAAATTCTTATATTCTTTGTCTAGAACAAAATTGACTATTTCACCTTGTATTGAAYTGTTTGTTTTTTGTTCTTTAATTTCTCAACATTCTTCAAGAGTCTGGTAATGCTGAATGGAGTTAACAAACCAGCAATCCTTTTTTCTGAAAAAAATTTCTTTTCCCAAAACGGAAATTTAAAGAGGAAAAAAAAAAGACTCAAATGGTTGATATACYCCCATTCTCACACAGAAGCGGTTTCTTYTGYTTTTTTTTTTTACGGAACATATATTAATGCTTGTGCATGATTCAAACAATAGACAACGCGGGTATAGTAACAATTCAGSAAAAATTACCCACTGTGGAAAGGCTCAACGGTTGTGACTGCATAACAAGTTCTATTGTGAGATCTTGTTTTCCAAATGCAAGAGCCATGCATTTGCAGTATGAACACGTTATCTCATGCAGCTTTCTTATGTTTTTTTTTTTTCAAATTTTTTTTTTTGCGCACCATGCGAACAAAACAAAAAAGTTAAACCGYTCAGTAGATCAGCTGCTTTTACTTTTTTGAAAWATGGATACTTATAAAACCATCCWKCCATCTTTTTCTTTTTTGATTTCTACAATTGCACAACTGTTTCCTTYAGATCAATGMTTTTCCTTTTTTTTTTTTCTTTCCTTAATTTTTTTTAAAKGAAAAATGTTCATRAATTATTGAAAAAGTTTCATTGAAATGGTTTATAATTTAAAGAACTTAGCAAACACCAACAATACATCTTTTTGATCTTYTACCATTTTGCTTCCTTTTTGAAAAAAAAAAATCATAATCATCCAACACGAAATCACTTAAATCCATACGAACAAAAACAATTAGAAACCATCCATTCATCATTAAAAATATACAACAACAACAAAAAAAAAATAAAACTTCATAAGCATTAAAGACAAATAATTTTCAATTTTTTTTTTTTCATTTCATCTTATTTYAAAATGGTTCCTTCCAACAAATCATTTTTGAAGTTGATTTTCCTTTCATGCTTAATCCTTATTTCTACTAAGCACCTCAACAACCGTCCATTGATCAACTCAGTTCAAGCCGTTGGTACCGCTGATGAGGGTTATGTCAATGGTTGTTTCATCTACGGTGCCAATCCCCAAAACTCTGGAGGTAGCTTCATTGCTGGTTGGGAGGGTAACATTTACTATTACCCATGGAAATCTTGGAACTATAACACCAACACGGGTTCAGGTAACTTCGACTTGTACTTACAGGATGATTACCTTGATGGTGGATATGCCTCCAGCAACTATTATTACTCTGGAGCAAGTAAAACCAGYCCAGCTATTCTGTACGAATACGTCAAAACTAACACCTTGAGCTTCACCTATAAGGCTASTGGTCATCAAGAAGTATGGAACTACTTGGACAACTTCTATGACAGCAGTTATAATGCGGTTTATATTCCAACCTCCAACTTTGCCTTCTTCTTAAACGCTTACTTGGTTCCTACAGTTACTGGTACCTATACTTTTGATTTAGGTTATGTTGACGATTTGGCCATTGTTAACTTGGGTGATGGTATTTCGCAGATTGCTTGTTGTGATATCGCGCAATTGTCAAGTCCTGAAGCCATTCCTCACACAAACTCCCAAATCAAATCTATTTGGACTCCAAGTGGTCCTAGTGGGGTCAACTCCTTTACCACAACCTTAACAGCCGGTTACATGTACCCTATTTCCTTGTTTTATGTGAACAGAAATGGTCCAGCTTCTTTGGACTTTTCTTATACTGATCCTGAAGGTACCGTTCATTCAGATTGGTCCAGTTTGGCCTATCAAGTCTGGAGTGTTAGCGGATGTTCTGCCCAAAGTAGTACATATTTCACCACTGGGTGGACCGGTTCCTYAACAAGTACCACCATCAACACTTCAGGTGGTGAGTATYTATACACTTATTGGTCAAACAAYGTTTTGCAAACTGTTACCTAYGATACTTATGATCTTACTTATACCATTTACACACCATACTCAATGTCCACAGTTACTGATTTRGTTCCTGGTATTACCGCTTCTACCACTTATTCATCTASTYTAACTACATTGACAACAGGYGGRGTTACAGAAATGATCATTTAYGTGCATGTTCCATATACKACCAAAACAACAACCTCATTCTGGTTRAAGTCCACAACTTCYTGGACTGTTTTCACAACAKCTTCTAGTGTTGTTTCTGAATTGATAACTCCTTATTATATCTCCACTTCWGTAGCWTATAATTCSTTGATATCATCACCTACAACATACTCTACGAAGTATACTACATTGGACGCATCAACTTCCGAGGCCATCTATTATGTGTCCTCTCCATATGTGTCATCAAAGACCACATACACAACTTTCTGGACAGGTTCAACTACTTCYACAAGCACTTGGATCGGTGCTTCAACTGTTAACAATGTACCTACTTTACACACTGCTTATTGGATCTGTACCCCAATAAAGTCATCTGCTTCATATGTAAAYACATATTACACTGGATCAACTACAAGTACTTATTCAACTGCTGTAAGCACTTATTCAGGAAGCGATGGCTCAGAAACTGCCATGACTGTTTTCTACATTGAAACTCCATTGTCATACTATTCTTCAACTTCTACAACTGTTTGGACCGGTGTCTTCACCAGTACTTACTCCTCAACTTCTTATATGTCTGTTGGGTCATTGGATTCCAAGATGACTTCATACATTACATATTATATTGAAACACCTATGAAGAGAGAAACTAGTACTGATTACACCTATTACACAGGATCAACAACKTCCACTTATTCAACATCTGTGCACACTAAAACCGTTAATGGTACCCCTACAATTGTTAGCGACTTGTTTGTGGAAACACCATTGATCACTCAGAACCCAGCTGTTACATCTACAACWTACTGGAACGGGTTATCAACTTCTACTTACAGCACTACCACATCCATTGGGATTGATAACTCCAGTATYGCAACTGTTACTACTACCTATTACGTTRAAACTCCCATGTCTAGATACWCTTKTRCYTCAACYACCTATTCATCAGGTTTATTAGCAAACTCGACAACTTACTCAACATCAGTCTTCCAAACTTCTACTCTAGTTACATCTGATTCTACGACAACAAACTCACCAATGATTTCAACCATCTACTTTGTTGCAACTCCTTTGATCTCTGATACAAATTATCTAACTACTTACTGGACAGGGTTGTCTACTTCAACTTACAATTCATCTAGTACTATTTCTACTGGTAGTGATTCTTCAGCTACGGAGATGACTTACATTTATGTAGAAACACCTATAGTTAGAGATGTGACAACTCATCTAACTTACAATGATAGTTTAAGCTCTGATTCAACAACTACTTATGCCACCACCATTGACACATTAACTATCAATGGGAGCCCTGTTATCTACACAACTTATTTTGTAGCCACAGGTGCTCATCATGGTGAAATATATTCAACTACTTTCTGGACAGGTACAGAGACGTCTACTTATTCATCATCAACTACAACATTTACCGGATCTGATCTATCTGTGACTGAAAACACTTATTTCTTTATCGAAACACCTATTTCAAGAGTTCAATCAACATCTCACAAGTTCGACCCTACATTGAACACTTCTACTACTTACTCCAGTTTCATAACCACAGAATATGTAGGATCCTCCAACTCACCTATAATTTCTACTGTATATTTGGTGTCTTTACCAGCTTCACATGTTTCATTAACAGAGACAAGTTCATGGACTGGAACATCAACATCAACTTATTCGACTTTGGAAGTTACAGACACAGGTTTAGATGAAATTGAGACCATTTATACTACTTACTTTGTTGAAACCCCTATGAGTAGATACTCCACCACTATTACATCCAGTTACTTTATTGACACTTCCAGTATTGGTTTAAGCACTTACTCCAGTGATGTTTATTTGACTACTGATGACACCAGTGGTATAAGTGAAGTTATCTCTACTGTTTATTATGTTGCCACTCCTCTTTCATACTCTGTTTCTGAAAGCACCACTTATTGGACAGGCACTGAGACTAGCACTTACTCCACATCAGAATATTTGACCACAGATGCTTCTTCAAAGGTCACAAGTGTTACAGTTTACTTCATTGAAACTCCAATAAGCAGAACCATCTCTACAACAGATGCTTCCTATTGGGATGGTGATTACAACTCYACTTATTCCACAACCTCAATGACTGAGTACCATAGCAACTCACCAGTGATTACCACTCTATACTACGTTGCAACTCCTGAGTTACATTCAGAGTCTTTCACTACAACTTATTGGAATGGTACATCAACTTCCACTTATGCAACCTCTACTGTGTATGTCAGTAGCTTTGATGATAGCCATGTTACCGCTGTAACTGTATACTACATTGAAACTCCTATTGACAGATATGTTTCTACAACCTTTACATATTGGACAGGATCTTCTACGACAACTTTGAGTACAGATGTATATGAAGTTACAATTACCAATTCWCCTGTTATTTCTACTGTTTACACTGTTGCTACTCCGTTGGAATATTMTACATTGGAATCATTGAGTTCTTGGACTGGATTGGTGAACACCACTTATTCAACCTCATCATTCTCAACCACCAACTCAAATGACAATGAGGTATTGTATACCGTTTATTACGTTGCAACTCCAATTGATAGAGTTATACTTTCAWCATACACTTATTGGACMGGATCTGAAACTTCAACTTACTCCACAGAGTTAGTTACTGGTACTGTTGCTGATAATTCTTTGATCATCTCAACTGTTTACTTCATAGAGACYCCATTGGTCCAACTGTCTTCAACAGAGTATACCTATGGAACTGTAGCCAATATTACTACSTACTCTTCAWCCACAACGTTATATGAGGGTATTGATGAAAAGGAAACTGAAATTGTCACATTCTATGTTGAAACTCCTATGAACACTTATTACGGTTACAAAACAAATAGTTTCATYAACAGTACTACTGAMSTTACCTACTMTACAGCTGTAGAAACTGTTATGACAACAAGCTTGAGTATCGAATCACCATACGTTACATCAATTTACTTAATTGCAACTCCGGAGATTCAAGCTACTTCTACTTCAACAACTTATTGGGCAGGATTGGATACAATCACATACTCCTCAACGGTTACTCATTATGAATWWACTGGTAAAGCTACTGCAGAAACTGTTTACTACATCAAGACACCAATCTCTAGATATTCCACTACTTCAACAAACAGTTATTTCAACGGTACTGACGCTTCGACTTACTCAACAAGCATCTTTACTGCTTCAATATCCGACAGCCCGGTTATCTCAACGATTTACTATGTTGCTACACCTGAAGTGCAAGAAACGTCATACTTGACAACCTACTGGACAGGACTAGACACAACCACTTATGCCACSAGCTACTCTACTTTCAGTGGAGTTGATGGCAAGGAAACTGTCGACACSTTCTACTTCGTAGAAACACCAATCACSAGAMAAGTTGAAACAGTGACAAACAGCTTTGTTGATGGAAACAACACTGTGACATACTCGTCAAGTGTGTACACTGCTACTGTATCTGGAAGCCCGGTTATCTCCACAGTTTACTTTGTTGCGACACCTGAACTACATGGAACCTCATACTTGACAACCTACTGGACAGGATTGACAGCTGATACTTACTCAACCTCCTACACCACTTATGCAGGAGAGGACGGTAATGAAACTGTTGACACCTACTACTTTGTGGAAACGCCGGTCTCCAGATCATTGTCGACAGTGTACAGCTTCTACAACGGTACAGAAACGACAACGATCTCTACTGCCATTGAAACTTTGACCTTGAACGATGAAGCTTCCCCAGTAATCTACACAGTTTACTTCGTGAACACGCCTGAAGGCCATGGTGAAATCACCAGAGTCAAGTCTTGGACCGGATTAGAAACGTCAACCTACGCTACCAGTTATTCCACCTTCAGTGGCAATGACTCGAAGGCCACTGTTGACACGATCTACTTCGTTGAAACACCTATTGAAAGAGTTGCCATCACGAGCTACAGCTTCTGGTCAGGAGATGTTGACAGTACCTACAGTACTGAAATCACAACAGGGTATGTTTTGAACAACTCTGCAGTTATCTCAACGATTTACTATGTTGCTACACCTGAAGTGCAAGAAACGTCATACTTGACAACCTATTGGACAGGACTAGATACAACCACTTATGCCACCAGCTACTCTACTTTCAGTGGCGCTGATGGTAAGGAAACTGTCGACACCTTCTACTTCGTAGAAACACCAATCACCAGACAAGTTGAAACAGTGACAAACAGCTTTGTTGATGGAAACAACACTGTGACATACTCGTCAAGTGTGTACACTGCTACTGTATCTGGAAGCCCGGTTATCTCCACAGTCTACTTTGTTGCTACACCTGAACTACATGGCACTTCATACTTGACAACCTACTGGACAGGATTGACARCWGRTACTTACTCAACMTCCTACACYACTTATGCAGGAGAGGACGGTAATGAAACTGTTGACACCTACTACTTTGTGGAAACGCCGGTCTCCAGATCATTGTCGACAGTGTACAGCTTCTACAACGGTACCGAAACGACAACGATCTCTACAGCAATTGAAACTTTGACATTGAACGATGATGCTTCGCCAGTAATCTACACAGTTTACTTTGTGAACACGCCTGAAGGCCATGGTGAAATCACCAGAGTCAAGTCTTGGACGGGATTAGAAACGTCAACCTACGCTACCAGTTATTCCACCTTCAGTGGCAATGACTCGAAGGCCACCGTTGACACGATCTACTTTGTTGAAACACCTATTGAAAGAGTTGCCATCACGAGCTACAGCTTCTGGTCAGGAAGTGTTGACAGTACCTACAGTATTGAAACCACCACTGGCTTTGTTTTGAATAACTCTGCAGTTATCTCAACGATTTACTATGTTGCTACACCTGAAGTGCAAGAAACGTCATACTTGACAACCTACTGGACAGGACTAGACACAACCACTTATGCCACGAGCTACTCTACTTTCAGTGGAGTTGATGGCAAGGAAACWGTCGACACCTTCTACTTCGTAGAAACACCAATCACGAGAAAAGTTGAAACAGTGACAAACAGCTTTGTTGATGGAAACAACACTGTGACATACTCGTCAAGTGTGTACACTGCTACTGTATCTGGAAGCCCGGTTATCTCCACAGTTTACTTTGTTGCCACACCTGAACTCCATGAAGTTTCCTATGTTTCTGAGTACTACACTGGTGTGTCTCTGTTTACAGCTGGTACATCATACACAACTTTATTGGGATCGGATAATCACGAAATCGTTGAAACAATATTTTATTTGAGTGTACCTATATCCACTGTTGTTTCTACCACCATTGATGGAATATGTGATGGAAATTATACCAGTACCTATTCAACTGCTGAAACAACTTTGGTATCCAGCGATGTTTCTACAATTTCATATCTATACCATATCTGCACACCTGGAGAGGTTATCACATCCACTTCTGTTTCCTATTGGTCATACAATTACACAAGTACAGGTGAAACTTCCTTAACAACTGTTAAARAAAATAATTCTACCAGCGTAGTTGTTAAAGTCATTGATGTATATGAACCTTCAATTACAAAAACACAGACAGTATTCACCTTGTATCCAAATATTACATCAGTTACAACGTATAGCTCTGAATTGATGACTTCAACCATCGTTGAAGATGGAATTAGCACATTGGAAGTTGCTTATGTATACTTCGTTGCCTCACCAATGCCGGAATCCACTATGTCATGGACAACAACTACAGTACCATGGAATGGCAATTCTGTTTCATATAGTACATCAACTATTACAAGTACAGAGGACGGATATATCGAAAAGATACCTATTGAGTATGTTTACACACCTGAAATTAATCATAGTAATGCTACAAGAACTAGCATGTGGAATTCAAGCTTTGTCACCACCATGTCTTCATTCAGTACCTTTACTAATACCAAGGGTCAAGAAGTCATTGACACTGTTTATAWTGTTTACGACACTTATGAATCCGAAACCATTACGTCTACTGTAGTCTGGAAAGATAGCTTCACTTCATCTACATTCACAGTAAACACCAATAATGGCACCGATGGCCAAGCTACTGTTTCAACTATTTATTATGTCTATGTTCCTGGAGTTGTCTCAACTTCATTCATTGAAACATCTTATTCTGGTACCAGTTTGACAACAACGGCAACTAGTTATATTACAAATGCTAGAAATGGCACAACAAGTGACTTTGTTGAARTAGTATATGTTAATTATCCTGTTGAAACTGAGTATATCACGACATCAGCTAYAGGAAACTCAAGTATTGYCAACTCAACTGTTACAACKTATTATACCAATGAATTTARTGAAACAACTAAAATGGGATTAACTGTATATGTTGTTGAAAGTGTCTCTAGCAGCATACCTGAATTGAAATCTTCTGTAGTCTTATCAAACTCTACACAATATTTCACAACTACTGACATCATTTCATACAACTCAACAATCTCTGGATCTGCTGGCAATAAAACAGTAAGTGAACTTACTCAAACAGTAAGTACATCTGAGTCTTTATCCACTGTTTCATTAACATCAACATTTGTTTCTGATGTTGTAGTATCTGAGAACATTACATCAGTTCTAACTTCCACATCTTTAGTCTCTATTACTGAAGTTACAGAAATTCCAACAATAAGCACTGAAATGACATATACCAACTACTGGACAGGCAGTGATGACCATGTATATTCTGTTGTTGTGACATCAGGTATAGTTAATGGTACAATGGAAATTGCTTCTATTTATTACGTCAATGTTCCATATGAAACAGCAACTGCTACAACAATTGAAACATACTGGACTGGAACCAATACCGAGACCATTACTACCTATGTATATGTTTCTTCTTTATCAGACGGTTCAGAAGAAGCTGTGACAGTCTATTACATTGGAAAGCCATTGTTGGAAACTACTGAGTACCAAAAGACAGCATGGAGTAACACATACGAGTACACCTACAGTACTGCATACCAAACCGTCATGGATCCTAGTGGTCAACAGTACCTAGATACCGTGTACTATGTTTACACACCAACCTTTGTTAGTGCTGAAATTGTTTCGATAAGAGACTATGATGGTTCTACAACAGAGACTTATTCTACTGATATTGTTTATTCTACTGGTACAGATGGGGCCGCTACTACATACATTCTGTATTATGTTCAAACCCCAATGAGTACAAGTAGTCAATTCAGATACGTCAATAGTACTTCTGGGTCTACAAGTACAACCGCCGAATCTAGTTTACAGACTGGACCAATTTCTGTTCCAACATCTTTAGATCTTTCATCATTGATCACAGTTACTGCATCCTCAAGTACTCAAAGCATGTTGACAGTTACCACTATCACTTTGCCACCTGTGATTGTCACAACCACCTCAAGCACAACTTCTTTGTCAGGAATACCTACATTTACAGAAACTATTGGAGGCTTGAACAGCACCATTGTGTCTAGTGTAGTATTTACATCTGACGTGATTTCAAATGTTGTTTATACATCAACTAGCACCTACTCAAGTGTTTACAATAGTACTGTACAAAGTGAGATAGTTTCCACATATCAAACATTGTTGAGCTCAACCATAAATGAATTGGAAAGCACCAAGGTAGTTACTCTATACTCAACATCCACCGGTACATCAACTAAGATTGTCAGTTACAGCTCTGTTGTAAATGCCAGTGAAACCAGTGTTTCCAGTATCAGTTCAGAAACTCTAAGTGGTTCCGTTTCTACAGATGTATTGTCTTCATCCAGTAAATTGCAACCTGAAAGCTCTTCAACAGTTGAAACAACATCTAATGGAATCAAGACAATTACATCTTATGGATCAAATATATATTCTCAAACAATAGTTAATGGCTCATCTTCAACAACAGCTGTAATCACTAGTATTTATAGCAGTGTTTACTCCGTTAGTGAGACATCAGCTTTGAGTGTTAGCAGTTTGGAAACCTCAAGCGGTTCATCTGCTGACAACAGTCATTCCAACACCAAGCAAAAGAGAAAAGTGACTATTTACGAGACTGTCTCAGTCACTGAAACTGCTGCTCCAGTTACACAATACCAAACAATGAAAATAGAAATAACTTCCACTGTTACTGTCACTCCAAGAGGCTTTGTTAACAGTGTCAGCGCTACAGCTACAGCTACAGCTACAACAAGCAGCTCCGCTACCATTGGCACTGCCAGTTCTAATGCTGCCGCCGATACCGTGAACACTAATGCAAACGTGGCAAGTGCAACAGAAGCTTACTCTGGTGTTAACTCATCACAAGTTTCTGCTGTTTCTTCAGCTAGTGGAGCTGCCGTATCTGGTGGAGCTGCCTCCGCTAGCGGAACTGCTTCATCTGGTGGAGCTACTCTATCTAATGGATCTGCCTCATCAGGTTTACCAGCCTCATCAACAAATGCTTCTAGTGAAACCACCACTGCGTACATTATCTCACCTAATGAAAACAGTGCTCACTCTGGCAGCAAACTATCCAACTACAGAATATTGTCAGTTCTGTTACTGCTATTTCTTGTAAATTAGTTTGATTGAGCAAATATAACAAAAATAATAATAAAAATAAAAATCTATCAATTTATTCTCTATGCCTTGGATTAAATACGATATGATTTTTCCAAATCTAAATTCTTCTAAAAAATAAGGATCGGAATATACTTGGCAAGGCAGTGACTTTATCAAGGGTACTAACTCGCCAAGTATATTGCTTCCTATCAAGTTCGTTTCAAAAATGTAAAAAGACAAAAAAAGACATAACTTTTATTACTTATATATCTATGTATGTACAATTTAACTTTAATGTTTTTTTATTTTTACAAAAATTAAGTAAATTTTTCGTAACTATACTATCATAATTAATAGCTTATCTCTTGTTTTCATTTTATTATATCTAGTAAATTAAATTTAACTTTTTGTTTGCTGATTAAAATTAAATTGTAAACTAATATTGGTTGTTACTGTACCACACGTGACCTTTACTGAAGGCATAAAGGAAAGAAATATGGCTGTATATCACTACAGAATAGCATTAATATATAAAAATCTGACTTCATAACATGGAACCTTAGTCTGTTTAATATATCTTACCGTATCTGTTATTCATAAAACTTTGGAGAACAGTCAACACTCTCCAGCTGTGGTTCGATGACCACTTATTTCTGAGTCTGTTTCATTTTTTTAAATTGCTTTCCCGCTACGAAAAGCAAAAAATACCTTTTTTTTKAATTTTAAGACCATCATAATRTTTATAYATACTGTAAACCCAAGAACAGAACCAGAACTTTAGATATAAATACAAACTATAGCTTATAGGTTAAACCATATACATCGACATAAAGCAKCAACCAACAAGATGAAACATAACGATATCTCAAAAATAGACTTACCCGAGTTCTTACCACAACTTCCGGACGATTTCACATACAGGAGGACAAACGTGTTTTATCTTCCTTCCTTTTCCCAGGATTTTAACGATGACATAGATGTTCTCAATGATTCAGAGAATTTGTACAAACTAGACAAAGTCTTTGAGGATGCTGCAAGAACACAGGAGGACTCCAGTGYWGTTCAACAACAACCYAAGGACAATAGATCCATAATATCCAACAAGGCAACGTACCTGACATATCACAACACACTGAACAATGATTACTTCATCAACAACYTACCATCSCTGACAGTGAACAAGAATTTAAACACCAGAAAGGACGTAGACATCTTACGAGTTGTTGAAGGCAGACTCAAGCAACGCAGAAGCATAGAAAGTAAAGAAGCTAAGAGAGAGAACAACATGAAGCGTAATGTTTTCACAAACCAGCTCCAKTCCAGCACCACAACCACCTTTGATATAAAGTTACCTGACAACAAGTTCAGCCATGAAAGTTACATCAAGTTAGACAAGCTCCGTGCCAAGAAAATCAACAAGTTCAAGGAAAACGAAGTGGCCTGGCAACAGATGAAGTATGACATATTCAAGCGTCTTGAGCAAGAATATAAGCTAAGGAAGGAGATGGAAATGGAGGAGAAGAGATTAAGAGAAATGGAGGAGCTGAAGAGAAGACAGGACGAAGAGGCCACCGGCATGCCCCAGTACTTGGAGACAGAGGAGAAACGTGAAGGGGAAACAAAGATGGTGTTCAAGCTAGCGCCTGTAGAGAAACCAGCCCTCAAACCCATCAAGCTGTCATTTGGTGGTGTGCCGATCAGAAACCCTGTAAAGCAGGAAGAAGAAACAACAGTAAGGGAGAAATGGGTTACGTTGAGGTGCAGTCCAGAGTACTTGAGAAAACTCCACAGGGAGTGAGTGTGTTATGTCCGATGGGGGAAGAAAAAAAAAAAGAAAGAAAAAATTGCACACATTTGGGAAAATCACTGGACTTTGTTTTTTCTTCAATGAATATGTTTGTTGAAATTCAGGAATTAGTTGCTGAAACACAGGTGAACATCCCAAACAACAACCAAGAACTGTATATATAAACTTTGAAGAAGGGTTATACCAATACAAGATACACTGTGTTTTTCTACTTATATTCTTCAATTTGTTTTTTTTTATACATACACAAGCAAGGCATAGCAAACGCGTTGACTTTCTTTGATATCAATTAAAAAAAACAACATAGAAGTATACTGTATTGACAAGCACGTTTGTTTTTTATTTTATTTGTTCAGACTTATATATTTCTTGTTCAGTACCGTCAATTGAACCTCCCTCTTTTTTTCCCACAACATTCTGTATTTTGACTTTGACAACAAATAACAAACATGCCAACTATATTGAGACTTAGAGAGGATTTGCCCTACCCCATAGAAATTGTTTCTGTTGACTGTGGTGAGGGATCCGGCATTCAAAAAGGCAAACCAATATTCACATACAAGTATGTCAAGATAAACGAAACACTGATTAGAGACGAGGATGACTTGTCCAAGACAACAGTGAAGAAACAGAAGACCGAGATGATCGACACCTTTGACTGCCCCATCTCAGGAACTGTTGTCAAGTGCAGTATCAAGAAGAATGACAAGTTCGACAGCTTTGATCCATATGAAAGTCTTGTTGAGGTTGACGAAGGGTGCTTACACGAGATAGTATATGCAGGTTTATGTGCTGTTTGTGGGATGACCATTGATGAGGAGGACCAGAACGAGGGCAAGCAAACAAAGTCCAATGTGAACAGAGACAAGGACACTAGCAAGGCCACCTTGTCCTACTCGAACCAGCAAATCAAGGTTTCACGTAGCGAGGTTAATAGAATAAACAGACAACACATGGCCAGACTGAAGGACTCCAAGAAACTCATCCTTGTTGTTGACCTGGATCAAACTGTGATTCATTGTGGTATTGACTCGAGCATATCTGACTGGGTCAAGACCGAAAAGCCCAAGGATGTCCACAAGTTCTGCCTGGAGGAGGACATAAGACCATGGCTACAAAAGCAAAGTGTATTCATCAGAAAGCAATACATGAACATGTCGCCCTTTACAAAAAACTGGTACTACGTGAAAACAAGACCGTTTTTGAAGGAGTTCTTTGATGCCATCAAGGACAAGTTTGAGCTGCACATATACACAATGGCCACAAGGGCATATGCGGAGGAAATAGCAAAGATCATAGACCCCGATGGCAGCCTGTTCCAGAACAGGATACTTTCCAGAGACGAAAACAACTCGCTGACAACAAAGTCCCTGGACAAGGTGTTTCCCGTTGAGCAGGACCTGGTTCTGATTATAGACGACAGAGGGGATGTTTGGGACTGGTCACCGAACCTGATACGTGTCATCCCATACAACTACTTCCAGGGCATAGGCGACATCAACAACATGAACCTGCCTAAGCAGGACCTGAAGGACATTCCCACGAATGTTGATGAAAAGACCCACACAGAACGAGACGACCAGCTGAAGATCCTGAAGGGCCAGCTGTTGGACCTCCACAGCAGCTTTTATGTTGAGTATGAGGGCACTGGCCCCCATGACAAGGACATCAGAAAGATCCTGAGATCAAAGAGAATCGACATCCTCAGGGGGTGCAAGTTCGTGTATKCGAAGATGACGAGGGACATCCAGAGACAGATCGAGCAGTTCGGSGGCAGGGTGACACCRAATGAAACAACCGCAACACACAGGATCATAGACTCCGCTGATTTGAGTTTAAAAAAGAAAGTCACCAGAAAGGATGGAAGCTTCATCTACGAGGTCAGCCTGGGATACATGATGAGGGTGTGTGAGTTGTGGGAGATTGACCAGGACCTGGTGGAAAACAGGATCGAGGGACTGGCCCCGGCTCCAATGGTCACAGCAGCAGGCGAGGACACCCAGGAGGAGAGTGTGAACGAGGATGTTCTTTTCAAGAACGGGATGTCGTGGCTTGACGAGAATGCTGATGGCGAGGGTGAGGATGACTTTTTCAGCGACATGAGCAGTGACTCTGAGAAGGAGGACTCTGATGACGACTTGGAAAAGGAGCTGGAAAGGGAGCTGTCCTGATATWTATAGGTTTTTATTTTTTTGAACAAAAAAAAAAAGGAATTGGTAACGGGCGTGTTGAGATAAACAATCCCCTGCTGAGTGTTTTTTTTTTTTTAACAACGATGATAATCAAGTTTATATATCAAGTGTGCAGCAAAACCAAACCCAACTTAAACAACATAATCAAATCTTATAGTAATGACAATTAAAACTGAGTTACAGGAGAAAATCGACCTTTGGCTCGAATACGACAAGAACCCAAAGACTTTACAGGAAATCAAGGACCTGGCTGCTGCTGGAAACGCTGAGGAGCTTGACCTCTTGCTTTCCAAGCAGATCAAGTTCGGAACTGCTGGGCTGCGTGCTGACATGCGTGCGGGGTTCAGCAAGATGAACGACCTGACTGTGTTGCAGGCCTCGCAGGGACTTGCTGAGTACTACGCCACAACAGGAAACAGAACCGTTGTCATAGGACACGATCATCGATACAACTCCCAGTCGTTTGCTGAGATGACTGCAAAGGCGTTCTTGCTCAAGGGATACACTGTCTATTACTTGAACAAGACCGTGGGGACATTCGTGCACACGCCGCTGGTGCCATTTGCGATCAACAAGTACGGCGCCGCTGTGGGTGTGATGATCACAGCATCCCACAACCCGGGCAAGGACAATGGATACAAGGTTTATCATTCGAATGGGTGTCAGATCATTCCACCTGTTGATGCAGCCATTGCGAAGTGCATCAGTGAGAACTTGAAACCGATGGACTCCATTTGGGATGATATCCGTGATGGGGGCTTTTTTGAAAAAAACGGCATCGATGAAGATGARMAGTTCATTRGTGTGTTCGATGARGTCACTGARAGCTACACCTCTAAGTTGATGTCCRYRCTGGTCAAGAAGGAGTTCAAGGACATGTTTTCCAAGGATGCYGARCCRCAAAGRAAAAAGACCAAAACAGSCCCCCTGTTYGTSTACACCCCAATGCATGGTGTGGGGAAACACATCTTTGATAAGATCATGGGCGAGATCGGACTTGAAAACAATGTCGACTATATCACCGCTGAKCAGCAGGCCCACCCTGACCCTGCCTTCCCAACTGCACCTTTCCCYAATCCTGAAGAGAAAGGAGCACTGGACGTGGCCATTGGACTGGCTAGGGAAAGGGACATTGGCCTGATYCTRAGCACTGACCCGGATGCTGATCGTTTTTCCATGGCATTCAAGCAGAGGGACGGCACGTTCAGACAGCTGACCGGAGACGAGATCGGGTACCTGTTTGCGTACTACATGCACGTSACTGATGAGAACGAGCCGTCCAAGGGGGGAATGGTCACATCCACAGTGTCGTCTGGATTGCTAAAGAGATTGTGTGCCATCGAAAAAAGACCGTTCCAGGAGGTCCTGACTGGGTTCAAGTGGATTGGGAACGCTGCAGCCAAGGAGGGTGATGTGATTTTTGGGTAYGAGGARGCCATTGGATACATGTTCCCAGCGCTTTTGTTTGACAAGGACGGGATATCCGCAGCCGTGATGTTCCTGCAGTTGTACAAGCACTTCAACGAGGATCTGGAGGCCACCATGAGTAAGATGTTCACCAAGTACGGGCACTTCAAGCAGCACAACGGGTACTTCGTGGGAACACCAAAGGAACAGGCCACAAGCTTYGCAATCATRAGAAAGCACCTGAAYACGCATTATGTTGAGGAAAAACACAAGAACAWGSAGTTTGYTTGTGAGTTTGGCGAAAAGTTCATCTTGAAGTCATTCAGAGACTTGACAAAGGCTGTTCAGTACAACGACGAGGGAGARRAAGTCGCATGTGACCTGCCAACTGGCGGTGGTGACATGATCACGTTCTGGTTCCAAACCGCAGACAACAAGAACGAGCTGAAGGCAACCCTAAGGGGCTCTGGAACTGAACCTAAGCTGAAGATCTACATTGAGTGCATGTCTCTTGTCAGCAATGACATGGCGGAGACACTGGCCAGGGCTTTATGGAAGGACATAAGGGAAGTGTACATCCAGCCAGAAGTCACAGGCCTGCACTTGAGAAGTTGAGTTTCGCGTATTGGGACAAATAGCGGTGTTAAAAAAAAAAAGGCGTAAAAAGCGGTACACAGTTTTTTTGTTWYTTTTGGCAGAAGTGTGTAYCAAATGGTATCGATGTWWTWTTTTTTTTGAAAAWTASATWACTGAGAARTTTGCTGAGTATATATATSGGTGAGGARTAKTTATGAAGATGTTTATTACAATTTATWAAMAAATATATTACAAARTRGTTTGTRTATAAAAAGATATATWYATAACMCCTGATGCAGAGATRAYAATCTTAYYTGYRTWTTAWGCCTAGTTAACAGGAAYATTRATACKTCTTARYATACTRTCCTCCATGGTGTATGTTTYTTTTTTTTGAGAAACAYAGYCATRKGYGTTTTTTGTTGTTTGGGTTGGTKTGCTTATRTCCGATATCAYTYTAGTCATGTGATGTCYTWKAKTGCTYTTTACCCCRCCATGTCTYYTTTWSTC
>LPNL01000008.1:736779-757243 GCA_001749795.1 Hanseniaspora opuntiae
CCCAAAACGGWCATCCAGTCTTAGACACAGTCCCCCACGCCACTTTTCTTTTTTTCTTTTTTTTCCCAGACASAAAATGYACTCTCCAAGTTTAATGACTCATGATTGACAAAAAAAAAAGGGCTACTGTCCTTGGAACAGCCCAAAAAATCAAAAAAAAGCATCCTGCTGGCATCGTTTTYACTCTCTKTGAAGAAAAAAWTTCATGYYCTGTACGTTCTCTGGAATAATCCCTGAATTATCCTTTCTTTACCTAATATCAATTCAYAGATCATTAAGATAWTCACMTCTTCTCCTWGWWATAAWAAGTTGAAGSAAMARMCCAAATAGAGAAAAARAACATCCACRCAATATGCCAAACTTGAAYCAATTCGTTAAAGATATCACCAACCCCGATGACAAGACCATCTACGTTTTAGAYGGTGGYCAGGGTACCTACCTTGAAAACAACGGRATCAACGTRAACTCCCAGATCTGGTGCTCAATCCCATTCACCAAGAGTGARTTCTGGGACACCTCYAGCGAAAAGTCCCATGAAAGAGTCATCATGGAGAAGATGTTCAAGGACTTTTTGCACAGCGGGTGTAACATGGTCATGACCCCTACTTACCAACTGAACTACTCAAGTTACCTGAAGGARYTGGACCTGAATAGAAACGYTGAGTCCCTGGCTGAGTACAATGCTCTTTTGGACAAGATCWGYGCGTTCACCAGAGAACAGGCCAACACCAAAGACAACATTCTGGTTGTTGGGTCCATTGGCTGTTACGGGTCCATGATCCTTGCTGAGTTCACCGGTGACTACGGGTCCAATCCTGAGAGTATCGACTACATGGCCCACTACAAGCCACAGCTGGACAACTTCATCAAGTCTGACGACATCGACGTCATCATCTTTGAAACTGTGCCWAACATSGAGGACTTGAAGTTCTTGCTGTCYCTAGGCGAGGACTAYTTGAACAAGCCGTTYTTCATTGGATTGTCTACTAACGACAAGCAGCAGCTAAGAGACGGAACCCCACTGAAGGAGGTTTCTGAGCTGTTCAATGAGTTGAAAAAACAGGGCAAGCTGAACAAGAACTTAATTTTGCTTGGATGCAACTGCTGCTCCTTTGAGTCCTCCACCAAGAGCATAGGCGAACTGAAAGCCAACCTGGACTTCTACATTGGCCTGATCAGCTACCCAAACTCCGGGGAGATATACGACACAGTCACTAAGGAGTGGCACAAGCCAAAGAGCAACCTGGCCCTGTCYGAGAACAACTGGCAGTCCAGCGTTGACAGCTACATCGGCAATGGGTGCAGAGTGATTGGGGGCTGTTGCAGAACAACACCTGAGGATATAAAGTGTATATATGAAGCCATTAACAACTAATGTATGGAGTTTTTTTATTATAGAGTGTAATTATTTCCTCTTTGGGAAGTGTGCTAACTCACCTAAGCTGAGTTCATTTTATTTTTTTGCCGCCTTTTTYRGAATGGGGGAAAAAAAAAGAGAGTGAGGTGTTTGAGGATTTGGCCTGGAACAAACCAAAATTGTGTGTGAACAAYGTGTTCTACCGAAAAAAAAATTTTACACTGGAAAAAAACAACAACAACATTCTTAGTGTTTTACTAATTGATAGCGAATATACAGYTGATCTGACAAAAATCATAAACATAGTGAAAGTATATATCAAATACCAGATTTATAGAAAATATAGACATTCTTTAACTAAAAAACAGCAGCAGCACGTACACAGCAAGCTAAAAGTTACTTTCATTTCTTTATTTTTACTAAACTCCCAACATCTATACTTCACAACAGATAACACTCTTGCTCCAAACCCYCAGAAGAAACACCAATATCTCAAAGTGGGTCTTTTACTTATATCTGTAATCATATACATAGCAAAGAAAATCAAAGACATGAAGGCCAACGCTAAAACTTTCAGCGACACCAATGCCAGTTCAGACTCCCTACCTATCCACAACGATGAATATGAGAGAAAATGGAAGGGCAAAAACAAACAGGGCAAAATAGCCGCGTTTTTTGCAAAGTTTGTTCCCAACTCARCAAATTCCAGAGAGGCCAAGAAGCAMAAGAAAAGAGTRATTTTCTACTCTCTGCTTATATCYTTGTTCTTCACCTTGTTTGGCCTGGTGTTCTACTTATCCTCAAAGAACAACTACACCAGCTCTGATCTGTTCAACACCATAGACCACTTGATCAAGCCATTGAAGGAAACCAATGGWCTCACATCCAACTTCAAGGACAACAAGAAGGGTAAAATAGGYGGTCTGCAAAACATCGATGAAACTCAATTTGACATTGAACAACTGATTGAAGAGTCAAAGGACAAGTCGGGGCTGTACGCACTGGGTCTKGATGACAAGGAGTACTACGACCATGACTTCAGAAACCTTGACATTGACTCTGTGAACAAGTTCGACAAGGGTGCCAGACACTTCTTGATCACCAATGAGGCTGAAATATACTCCTCCGAGGACAACAAGAAGGCCTTGGAGCTTGAGCTGGAGATGCTCTTGGCCTCCTCTGTGGAAAGCTACGACCTGTACGACTTCAAGGGTGATCCCGATGGTGTCAACAACAGGGACCATGTTTTGTTTTTGGTTCCCCTAAGAAACGCTGAGGCTGTCCTGCCGTTGATGTTCAGACACTTGATGAACTTGACATACCCCCATGAGTTGATTGACTTGGGCTTTTTGGTCAGTGATTGTTCCCCAGAGGACAAGACATTGGAAACCCTTGTTGACTTCTCTCTATCCATGCAAAACGGTACCTTGATAAACATTTTGGAAAAACTGCCTATCTACACCGAGGCTGACACTCTGCACTTGAGCTACATGCACAAGAACTACTTRAACAACGTTGACCAGGCATTCTCGCCTCCATACCACATGGGGTACACCAAGCCATTCAGATCCATCCAGATCTTCGACAAGAAYTTTGGCCAGGTCATCGGCCAGGGCTTTTCTGACAGACACGCTGTGAAGGTCCAGGGAGTCAGACGTAAGCTCATGGGCAGAGCCAGAAACTGGCTGGTTAGCAACACCCTGAAGCCATACCACTCGTGGGTGTACTGGAGGGACGTTGATGTTGAGCTATGTCCAGGKTCYGTTATCCAGGACCTGATGAAACACAACTACGATGTCATTGTGCCAAATGTCTGGAGACCGCTACCCTCCTTCCTGGGTTCTGAGCAGCCTTATGACTTGAACTCATGGATCGAGTCCCCACCGGCGCTGGAATTGGCAAAGACCCTGGACGAGGACGATGTCATTGTTGAGGGGTACGCCGAGTACCCAACCTGGAGAGTGCACCTGGCCAACCTGAGAAACGCTGATGGGAATCCCGATGATTTGATTGATCTTGATGGTGTTGGCGGTGTTTCCATCCTTGCCAAGGCAAAGGTCTTCAGATCAGGAATCAACTTCCCCGCACACACCTTTGAGAACCATGCTGAAACCGAGGCCTTTGGGAAAATGGCTAGAAAGTCAGGGTTCAAGGTCGGTGGATTGCCCCACTACGTCCTGTGGCACATCTACGAGCCYAGTGAGGACGACCTCAGGGAGATGGCGAACAGAGAGAGGGAAAAGAGAAGGGACTAGACCTTTTTGATTTTCAGCCTGTGGGGGCAGCTTTCTATATATAAATAGCATTCATATAAAAAAAGAAAAAAAAAGAAAACAATATTACAAACAAACGTATATACAACTACTGGTACACGTCCTTGGGCAGCTTTGCGCACCTGTCCTTCCCATACTTGAACACGAGTCCCACGTACCTGTTTTCGAAGGATGCATGGAACTTGTCYGGGTCCTTATCCAAAGCCTTCATCAGCTTGACCGCGGCATGGATGCTCATGAAGTTYACCCAGCAGCAGTGGTTGTCCTTRGCRAAGTTGATCTGTTCCAGTGGTCCGAATGTCTTGCTGAAGTCCGCAATGATGTCCTCCGGCGCAGGCAGCCTGAACTTTCTGTACTTCGCGTACCGCTTGTCRCTYGTGTACACGTTCTTGTACGCAAAATCGGGCAGGGACACGTACACGTTTCTGGTGGCGCCCAGGGAGATCCGCATCAACAAGTTGTGTGAAACTGGCGGCAGCCCAAGACCCTTCTTCCCAAAGTCCACGTCCAGCTGGAACCCATGTAGAACAATCGGTCTCAGCYTGCARCAGTCGTAAAACAGGTTTGCTGAGCTCGGCAGAACAAACTTCACAAAGCAGTACTTCTGCCCCTGCGAGAACCGGATCTGCTCAATCAGCCCGCCCCTGACAACATTCACAAGGTCAAAGATCCTCACAACGGGTGGCAGRTTCGAAATGAAWATCAATCTGTTCGTGTAGTTCACCTTTCGCAACTCAGGATCAAAGTCAGCATACGGAGTCGTTCCAGAAAGCGACGTTGTCTTGGAGATGTCCGTTGATGTGTTGGTATCGCTGAGCAAAGACGACCGGAAGGGATCGTTGATCGGCCCCACATCGTCACTGTTGCTTTCACTGTCAAGAACCATCTGGTCAAGTCCCTCCAGACTGGCTGGTCTCTTCTTGAAGATGATTCTCTGACAGAACGTGTTSGASARRAATYTCACAYYGRYGTAYYTRGTGTTRATGYTTRKTTTATCRTAAGCGTCCTTGGAAAAGGCAGAAACTTGCAAGTGTCCATCAAACTTCAGAACCTTTATGTACTGGTCCTTCGCATCTGTCTTCAGGTCATCGCAAAGCTCATTTTCACCTGCATCCTCTATAATTTGTGTGTCTGGTGTTTTGACATGTAGTCTCTTSACATCGTATATGTTTATTTCCTCCTCGCCAGCAAAGGCACCGAATAAGTGCACAGCCAGCTGCTTGATGTTGCCGCTATCAAAGACAAGCAACAGTGCATGYTCTGAAGAGTCCTCGTTCTTGAACATGGGATTTCTTACTTTGTATACGTTCTGCAGCTTCAAATACAACTGGTCATTTGGTTCTTCCTCTGTGTCCTCACAAGGCTTCAATGTCAAGACCTTGAGAACTAAATCCACGTCCAGGGTGTCAACCAATAGGAATCTATCAGACAGGTTAATTTCTCTRTTGTCATCTTCATCATCCTCAAACTCTTCYTTGTATTTGGTGTACCCTATTAGAGCAGCTGCATTTGGATCCACATCGTTTATGAACTGCAGGCGRTTTCCTATTTCAAGTTTCAAAACATCATTCTTCACATTGGACAGAATGGTGCTTTCTAAGTGACACTTTCTCAAAATCAGATGCTTAGAATTGAATAGTTTTTTATATTCCATAAGATCAGCCACAAACTTATCAGTGAAGTACTGCAATGCGTCGTGTGTGTAGAAGTT
The DNA here is from genome assembly GCA_001749795.1 of Hanseniaspora opuntiae. Taxonomy (NCBI): domain Eukaryota; kingdom Fungi; phylum Ascomycota; class Saccharomycetes; order Saccharomycodales; family Saccharomycodaceae; genus Hanseniaspora; species Hanseniaspora opuntiae. The sequence goes on from LPNL01000008.1 coordinate 742,121, forward strand.
CAGCAGTATGGTGTTGATGTCCTTTCTCCCGTCCTTGACAATCTTGAAGCTCAGGGCCTCCTTAATAGCAACTTTCCCAAACGGTTCCAACATCTCGATGTTTGACAAAAAGAAGGCTAATGTAAGTTTATCGTTAAGATTGGAAAAAATAATGGAGTCAAAGGAACTTGTTGAAGAAAAGTTATAGCTGTAGTTACATTTCARTTTGAATGAACTGTCCAGCCCCTCTATCTTTGTCACATGAACAACAGYGYTTTCAYTYGGTCCCTTTATCAAACCCATGCTGTCTATAGCCACCGAGTTTCTTGAMGATGGACTTGAAAGTTGCATCTCGTCCCTTGTTGSGGGATTGGAAAACACCTTGTTTGGCAAGTTGAACATGGTCGAGGACGAGGATGATGTCCGCATGCTGATGGACGGTCTGGGTGGCTGTTGGAAAAACATCCCATTGCCCCCGCTGCCGGTTCTCTTCTTTTCCTCCTTGATGTTCTCAAAAGTATCATCAACATCAGTGTTGAAGCTGCTCTCAGCCTCTCCGAAGTAGCTGTTGTTGGACTTCCTGTGYAGRTTTGCCGTGTATGGWGTCATGAGGTTTGAGGGAAGCAGGTAGGATCCGTACTGGTAGTCAAAGGGTGAGGGAACAACATTTGGTGTTAGGTATTGTTGCTTGGGGTTAGAATTGAAGTCTTGWGTGTTGATGTATTGTGGYTTGAYRACTGCACCAGCAGTAATTTTAGGTGTCTGGTACATGGTCCTTGATGATTGTGATTTGCTTGGTGTGGATGAGTTTACAGTGTCGCTGGAACTGTTGTTAACCAAGAACTTACTGTCATTGTTAACATTAGTTGATTTTTTCCTTACAGAAGACATAATGTATGTTCACAATATAAGCAGAAAGAGCAAAAAAAAAAGAAATGAAATATCAATGATTAGTTCYAATGTCTTTTATRTTCTTATGGTTCCTATAAATGTAATCGTTTTGGTCAGTATAACAAACAGTTTTCTGAAAAAAAAAAAAAAAATAGAATGAAATTGAGATGTAAGGTTTTAAGCTGAATYTATTTGTTTTGTTTCACCTTAAGTTTTTTATTTTTTTTTGTTGAGTGCCAAGGATAAGCCAATGCAGAGCTTTCTTCAAGAACTATATGGGTTTATATTTCCACTTGGTCAAGATGACAAGTAATGGTTGAACGAACTTTTTTGGTTGTGTTACTTCTCCCCTTCAATATAATAATAATGAAAAGAACAGATATATGGTTCAATGCTTCTAATTTTCTCCTAGCCTTGTTTCAGGTGGCTTCGCCATAAGTTAATCATCTTATTACACTTCTGTTAAAAAAAAAACTTTCAAACGGATGAAGTCACTCCTTATTTTTTTTGCCGCTGACAATGCTGAAACACTTGGAAAAAAAAAAAAAAGGAACAGTTTCCCTTTATGGAAGAGATACACCAATTGGGATTAGCCGCAAATTGGAAACAAAAAAAAGGAGGAAATAAAAACTATTCGTAAAAGACATAGCCTTTAAAGTTTTGTTTCRAATGCTTTTGGGTTACAAGAAAAAAAACARGAAATAGCCTTTTAACAGTTTGCATATTAATTTATTATTTATACTTTGCTCATTCCATACTGTCTCTTCACAGAAACAATGAAATCTCGAATACATAGAAAATTAGCTTCATAGCGCTGTGTTTACTTTGAATATTTAAATAATTTAGCATTTGGCCCACTGCCATCGTTTGCGTCTTCTGCACGTCTCTTCTCTCCGCCAGCCTTACTTGCCTTGTTCTCATTCGTGTTGTTCATGTCCAAAAACTGAGCCAATCCTAGACTACCATCAAATATAAAGCTGTTCTCCGGTGCAAAGTTCTTTCCAGCTGCTTGTGCACCTCCTCCAGTGGCATACAACCCCATGTTGTGGACATTTGTGCTTGATCCTAGAAACGCGTCCTTGGGATCACCTTGTATGTTCATGGCCCCGTTTTCATTCATCAGAAACTTGGAGTCAAAGTCATCAAAGAACGAGTCTAGATAGTTACCCTTGTTCTCATCTATTCCCTTCATGTTCGCAACACTCATGTTTGGCATCATGTTCTTGCCTAAGTTTGCAGTCAAGGTCCAGTCGAAGTTCGCATCGCTGCCTGGATTCTTTACACTGTCTTGTGGGACCCCCCTTTCACTAACTGAACCAAGCTTGTTCAAGATGTGTTTGTCAGAGATTGTGTTTTCTGTTTGCTTCGATTTGGCATCAGCAATCGTCTTGTTTGATGGAGGGTACGATCCAACTTCGTGTCCATTTTGGTAGTTCACCACTGTTGAGGCGTCCCTGTTGTTGTTGGGTGAGATGGTTGTGCTTTTGTTGCTGTTGTTTTTRGAGTTCGTTGCTGTTTCTGCATGGTTCTGTTGGTTTAAATTCTTGTAACTCAAAATACGTGGACCAAAGTACTGGTTCAAGTCCCCAAAGCTCAAGACAGGATCCAGTTGGAACACATTACTYAAAGTGTTCACATTGCCGTCCCACTTCATGGAGTACTTGTCCAGRTTGGAGGAACCCACCTCTTCAGAGCTTTCCTTTTTCATGTTGATACCCTTKTTTATCAAATTTTTGCCCACACTKCCAGTCTTGAACTCCAAGCAACAATCGTTATCATTCTCATCCTCYGAGTTTGCAGACTCCTCAAGTTTGTAGATACTCTCTCTTTTCCCAAATGGWGCAAGAACAGAGCTCAAGGCCGATGGCTTCTTCAAAGGTGCATTTGGCACGTCCGTGTCATGGAACTTCACACCGTTGTTGTACTTGATGTTCTTGTCCAACTTGACTGTTTCGTAGTTGTCATCACCACTGTGGTAAGCACTCTTTGGATTGTTCAGGCTTCCCTTKGATACGTAATTGACYTCRTCCTTTATGAAGTTTTCATAGTAARTGGCCTTTCTCTTGATCATCTTCAAAACCTTTTGATCAACTCTTTTCTTGAAATACTCATCCGTTTCCTTGGCCTCCTTGGTGTTGACCATCAACAGCAAGGATAAAGTTATGTCAAAGAGCTTCAAGGTGTACCAACTCAAGGATCCAACAGTACCCAGTGGGTTCTTGCAAACATCCAYAGTTTTATACGCAACCAACTGTTCAATAACAACCTCAACCAGCTTTCTGTACTGTAARAACAGTTCACATGACTTCTTGTACTCCAATGCTCTTTCCAATCCAAGGAGYGCAAATATAACACTCAAGTTTGGTATGAACATAGGAATKGTTATTTTGAAGCCCCTTCTCATACTCATGGATATWAGTTGTAACATTGTTTCTGTGTACTGRTACAACTTTAGATATGAGGGTATTTTGTTTTGGCTGATGATACCCTCCCCAATGGGTTGGTTACTGTTGTCCTTTTGACTTTGTGCTTGGCTGAGGTTAACCTCACTGTTGGAGTTGTCACCTATGCTRACRAGTGTTAGGTGRATCATGGATTTACAGAAGAAGTAAACAAACACCAAGTTGAACACWCCATACCCCAAATCAAAGTTCGAGTCCAACAAGTCCTCCAAGTACTCTCTATTGACATTCCCCTCGGGATTCATTTTGAACTTTAACTCTTCGGGAAGTTGCAAGAACCATTTTTCCAATAATAGYTCTTGTTTCTTCAACTCAATGGTCTTTTCAGAGCTGTTGAACTTCTTGAACAACCCATCAAGAACACCACCAAGAATTCTTCCAAGTTTCAATATTTCCAAGCCAACAACTTCAACTTTGGCATCCTGTTCAGTTAACAAAGGCTCATCGAAGGGTAGCAGCACCTCACAGTCCTCATCCTTGATAAGTCTGGGAACACCCAACTGGAAAGACACCATGCAATCCAAAATRTGGTTTGACCAGTAAAGCAGTCTTCTGGTACGTCTGTGAACAATGTCGGATTGATGACCATTGGAGTTGACTATGGACTGGGGACATCTTTGAAGTCTTAATTGCTGAACCATCATGCATGTTGTGCTTCTTAATTGATAAAGACTTTGTTCCTTTGGGGAGGTTGTGGCAATCAAGTGAAGAGATAAAGTTAAAAATTGTAGACTGGATAATGATGTGTTGTTGGCTCTGAAGAAGGGATTCATGATCATCTTTTTGATTATGTATTGTATYTTGTGYGAGGATTTGTTTTYCGACAATAGACCCATTTGAACCATAACCAGCAGCTTCAACATGAAGATCTTGTAAGTGTTAGGAGTCTTTTGATTRAAGCCCTTGCTTGTCATTTTACTTTGGTAATTGATGAAGTCCATCTTGAACTTATGGAAGGTYTTTATAAACTCATTTTTCAAAAATATAGGCACTATGGAGGACCATTTTTCAAAATAAATGTTTATGAAGTATCCAATATCATCAAAGGTTAACAATCTTAGGCTTATTTTATTATTCATAATGTTTTTCTTTTCGGCAATCAATTCAAAATCCTCAATGTTGAATAAGTATTCAAAYAATGAGACAAATTCRTTTATCTCATCAAGGTCGACATTGGCCGATATTTTCTTTCCAATATTGTTGTAATCATATTCAGGGAAGGGTTCTTGTTCAAGACTTTCAAAGTCGTCCTTTAAKGAACTTARAAGCTTGCTGGTGTACAAGCACTCTCTGTYCAAAAAGCCAAAGTTCAAGCCGATTTTGGCTATTAGTTGGGTGCAGAATAACACYTCTGTTGTTGATCTTGGCGATGCTAGTGAAACCAAAAGAGGCACTATGTTGAACATACCAGGGGTGTCTTGGTTTTGCTTTAGTATCTTCGACGCAGTCAATGCTGGAGGATCCTTTATGTCCAATGATGTGTTTGACTTGTTATGTATCAGTGATGATTTTCTKGTAGTTTCATTGGAACCATAGGAGTTGGAGTTGTCCATTTTGTGATAAAATTCTTGGTTTAGGTCAACACTTGAGTCTGAATCTCCAGTGATGATGTTTTCATTTGTGGGTTCATTTTTGACAGCAACTTTGAAAAATCCAGTTTCAAGGTTGTTGGTTTTATTTTCAGATTTGATATTTTCCTTTTGGATGACCTCTTTGTCTGACTGAGAGCTATGAGTGATGACCATGGTGTTATTGTTAACAATGAAGCTGTTTAATTCCTTCATTCTTTGAACTTCTATTTCCAAGTTTCTGCAGGTTTCTTCCAACAGTTCAGTGTATCCTCTGGGGGAGGATCTTCTTAACAACTTGTCGTCATTTCTGCACTCTAGGAATGCAATTTTACAGTTTGTACATTGTTTTAGATTTTTCTTGTCATATGTACACTTAATCTTTTTACTTCTACAACGATCACACGATTGATACTGTTGTTCTTGTTTGGCTTTAGATGAATTAGTCATTTTGAAGAAAAAGATAGTGGATGTTGTTTGGTTACTTGATAATCTTTTTTATTTCTTCTTGTTCAAATATACAATAAGTGGGATATAGTTCTTTAGATTGAGAACACTTGGGTGAGGTGTATTAGCAGAGTATAAGCCATATAAGATAAAAGTTGTTTATATATTTTTTTACTATTGAAAAAATGAATAATAAGTCAGTATACACAGATTTGTCTTGTTTTTTTTTTTTTTTGTTGGTAAAATACAAAAATAAGCACCAGATACTGTTCTGTGATTATTTCCAGTGTTCAATAATTTTTTTTTGGTTATGTTCTTTGAGTCCGATTTTAGGAATGTTACTAGCAAAATCAGTGTTCAAGGCAGTTACCCCACAATGAAAAATATATATTGATATTTTGAAGGGAAAAAAAAACATATGGTAACTTCATTGAACAATGTTCAAAGACAATTCAAAGCAGAAAAAAAAGAAGACTWATGAGCAACCCCACACTATTTTTCCTATTTGGGATATCCAATTAGTAATGTCCATTGTYAGACTTATATATAGATTTTAGAAAAGAAAAAAATTTATACCACCACTGTCTCGGATWTAAGAAACTACTACAACTATTTKTTTTTTCTTAAAATGGCTTATCTCCTTTGTTYTTTCATTCTTAACTCCGTAAGACTTCTATCAAATGCCAGCATGTASAGTCACGTGAAGCACAAAGAACAACAAAAAAAAARGCCAATACCTGACAAGATTTGATATTATCAACATATACAAAATTAACTTTACAAACAAGTATATACAAAAAAAAGACCATAGCAATTAACAAAACAAATATATAATGGAACAGTACATTATAAGTAACGATATYAAASATRTTTCWTTTGTTATTGGTCATCCCGATGATGAAATTATGTTCTTTAACCAAGTTCTTCTGTCTTTAAATAACCTAAATCATTCAAACTTATCACAGATACATGTAGTATGTCTCACCAACAAGGACACTATAAGACACCATGAATTAGTCAAGAGCTGTGAAMAACTTTTATCAAACCACTTAAACATAYTGAAGGTATCCTGYTATGACTATAAAGATTCGATGACTGAATTATGGAACGTAGATGATGTTGGTCATACTCTAAAAACTATCATAAATCCTGTAGACAAGTCAAAGTCATTGATAATAACATTTGACAAAGATGGTATATCGAACCATATCAATCATAGAACCTGCTACCAGCTGTGTAAARACAACTTTAAGGATTCTCATGTWTTTGCCTTGAAAACACCCTCATTTGCATTAAAATACTCAAGTTTTTTCATATTGGTATTCTGTTATTTGTCATTAATTTTGTGTCCACCAAGTAAGTCCAATGAAATTCAATTCAACAACCACAGTSTAAAGCAGTGGCTTCATGTAGTGACTRTCATGTGCAAGTGTCATAAATCCCAAATGGTATGGTATAGATGSTTATGGTGGRTTTCCAACAGTCTTGTGTGGTCATGCAAGCTAGTAAAAGTTGATGGCTTAGMCGACTCTAAAAAATCTAATTGAAACAGATGTAACAATCTTATAGACAACATTACAAAAAAAAACTCCGGTAATATGATTATATATTGATGATGTAGCAATAAAACTAAAAAAAAAAAAAAAAGAATATGTATATAAATTCAAAAATATTTTCAATCATTATAAGGTTTCAACAATGTTYTCAAATTGAGGCTCATGYTCCTTACTTTGATCCACTTCCTTTCTGGAAGAATGATATTCAAACTTTTCCTTCAAAACCATCTTGTATACCTCTGCATCCTTTTCATAATCCTTRGTTTCTTTACTATTTATACAATGYTTTATTAGAATTTCAYTGTAGAAAAAGTCAATGAACTCCTCACCTACCTCTACATTGCTTAATCTGGGCAGAATGTGATACAATATACTGTGGAAAAAGTACATTACTTCATCAAAGCCCTTGTATTCAATACCAGCAGCACCCTTAAGCTCAGAAACAAGAGCGTTTTTAAAGTAATCTATAAAGTCCATGTTCATGCTTTCTGAYTGGTAGTCCATGAACTTCAAGAAGCCCAARTATGAATCAAACAATATTCTGACATGTCCTGATAAGTTGTTGACATCACCAATGAGACTGTAGTTGTTCTCTGCCTCCAGGTTTTTGTTGACTATGATTTGTTGRATCCCCATGAACATTTGRTACTTCTCGTTAAGTTCATTGCTCTTGGTGAACATGTCCAGATAAACAGATGCCCTTTCCTCCGCTTCACAATCATTCACATTGGCTGTTTTGATTATTGTTGTCATTATGTCATCCAACAAGTGTCCCATTATGGTGGTGTATGGGATCTTGTAGGAAACATCAAGAACACCCATGCTGTCATACTCTCTTGAATTGTGCTTCAACAGGACATCAACAGTGTCAACAGCCTTGTGGACATCAAATACTTGACAGTATGTCATACAAACACTCTTCAAAACATCATTGTTCAAARTCAAGTTYTTGSTCTTGTTGGTRTTCAGGTAATTTGCTGTTATGTAATCATCCAATATTTCTGGATTTTCAACCCCTAGAAACTCTATAATGGWTCCACCGACCATGTTGTCTGGATCAATAACCTTCCAATTAGTGTCGGATATGATACTCTTCAGTTGTTCTATGTAAAGTTCATGGTTTTTTATGTTCTGGTAGGAAAACTGCTCWAGATTGTATCTTGTGAAGTTGTTGATTTTACATGAWAGCAAAATCGAGTTCAGCTTCATCCATGGGTTGAATGGGTTTCTTYTTGATCTTGGTGCATAGTGACTCTTTTTGTGAATCACAATACCCTTCCCTATAAGACTCAGGCATCTTTGTATCAAGTTGGTGTTGCTTATGGGTATTTTGTTGTCCAGGCAATTCTCCAACAAGTCACCCAAACACTTTGTGGCCAGYTCAAAATCACCCAAAAACTCCATTCTGTGGATGTACTTYTCTATGGTGTCCARAAGAATATTYTTACTWACCYTTTCCGTATCAATWTCCAATGTTGTRGCWMATGCAYTCAATGYACCTTTGGAATCATAACTGGATAAATGGTTGAAAATTAYGTTATCCACAATRTTTCCTGARCAYTTCTCAAAGTTRTTAACATTGCTACGYATGTATGTATTYRTTARAATCCTGAATATTCTTCTTAACGTGGYTTTATCTGTTTCAATCTTGTATGAGTAAGCAAAGAAAGTGGTCAAGTAATTTGCCGGTAATTGTTGACTGAAAAAGTTGTTCACCTTGTTAATAAYCTGCTTCGGTAATTCATGTCCACAGTCCTCAACACTCTTGTAAACATCAAGGAACTCACTCATCAGGCTCCCATAGTTGGAATCCCATCCTATGGATATTTTCTTCAGCTCGGGAGATTGCTTGTAGATAATCGAGTCAAGACTAACCACATCATCATTATCACCTCCGGCAACCTTCTTGATTGTTATAGGAAGTCTCTTGTGATCGCTGTGGTATCTACGAGCCTTTTCGTATTGTCTCTTGTTGAAGTAGTTTGGCATTGGAGTAAGATACTCAGTAAGATCATCGGATATCTCCTTCGTTATTCTTTTCAGGTTCCTTTCATACTGAACATCGGCTTGGTCATTGATACTTGATGTGGTGTTTGCTCTGTATTGGATTAAAGAAGAGGTGGGTTTAGTGCATCTTACAATTTTTGATACGCTGCTTTTACTACTGATCATGTTATTAATTTTTGTGTATGGCTTGGTGGAATTTAAATGTCTTTACTTTCAAGAAAATATATATGAATTAAGCTATATAGATCAAATGGTATATGAGACTTTCAAAAAAAAAAAAWCTAAAAAATTTCAACCTGGAAAAAAAGAAAAAAAAATTTTTAAATTTTTTTCTTCAGAAAAATAATTTCAAAGTTCGGAAGTAAGAAATTATACTTGACCYGTGAAATACTATTTGAATTGATCATTTCAAAAACGCAAATAATCTTCCCTTCACAGTTATATCCTTATCGTTCAAGTCATATACGAAAACACCTTCTGTGTCAGCATATGACTTAGCTATCAGCTCGTTGCTGTAAACAGGCATGACTTTAGGRGCCACTCCCATGGTGACATGGGGGTGCTTGTTACCTATGGCCATGTCTTGCTTTGGTTCAACTTCWAGTGCAAYGCCTTTGTCATCAGTGACTARGCGAACACACTTGAATTCATACGTYTTTGAWGACARGTAACATTTGTTCAAGCGACCCAATGGTATGGCCTTTATTTCAGCCTTGAAATCATTCAAGTATTTTTCAAAGCATTCATGGTTTTGTGGATCCTTAGYATTGTTAAATGCAACTGTTAMATGATACTCYGGCTTGTTRAGATCKAYMGTACCGTAATYWATGTTATGYAMTTTAGYATTTTSATCAAKRATGYTGGTGATTTTGYCATCAATGCGAATATCAATTCCAAAGTACATAATCTTGGGGAWTCTTTTGTTAAGAGTTTYCTGATTTTKYAAGATCAAAGACGTTTCAATGTCTTGTAACTTGGWCTTGTCTATACTYATATTCTCCATAATATCACAAATGTTATACTTCAAATTCATTTGATTGAAAAATTCCACAACTCTTTCACTCAGAGTATCTTTTGTCAAAATACAATCATTGACAAAGTCAAAACCTTCATCCTCGTTGTCACTATTCAACAACTTAAAGTCTCTAATGAATCKGTTCAAGATACCCAAAACACCACTGGTTCCAAGTTTATCAGCCTTGACAGTCAAGTGATTGTCACCTCTAGTCAATATATTTCTCAATGCGACTTGTTTAATATCTCCAACATTGTTTTTATCCACAAAGGGCAAAGCCACTATTTGGATGTTAGTTTTGTTGGACATCTTTTTAAGCTTCAGTTCATGAACCAGTTCGAATATTTGTCTTCTGTGATCCYTCATGTGATTGTTTCTGTCTATRAAGCATATYTTCTTGTTGTTAAGACAAAACTCATCAATGGCYTGATCYACCAARATGGGTAAGTTGTTTTTTCTTTGATGACATGCATCTGATGAAACCATTGAAATTTCTTCAGGAAACATGTYAACAATTGTTTCTATAAATGTTGTTTTACCTAAGCCCAAAATGGATATAGGCACAATAATAAACTTCGTGTCCTTATCAATAGGCAATTCRTMATTKTTTTGAGAGTTACTAGCTTCCAAATCATAAAGCCTTTTTAAGTCTAATAGTCCATTGGAATCTAGTAGATTCTCCTTCTGGAAAAAATCCATTCTTAAATTGATTATACCTTTTCTATTGACGGCAAAGTCATGTGCGACTTCGTCATTGTTATCCAAAATATCAACAACGTAATCCAAATATTTATTAGTGATGTATTGATTTTTCTTGAAATAATAAGATCTCTTTTTGGTGTTTATGTAGTCATTCGTAACTTCTCTCAATTGTCTGTACAATAAGTATGGTTCTTCAAACTTGTACTTGAAGAAAAAATCATCATTGGAATCTTTCTTAAAACATCTAATAACAAACCCYTCTATCTCTCTGTTATCGAATGTATTACTCAATGCAGCATCTTTCAAAAAGGCTTGTAAATTYTCAAAAGTRTCCTTATAAAARAATTTGATTTGCTTGAARCCAAACTTTTCTGCAAACTCRTGAACATGTGGCATACTCATTGTGGTAAACTTTATGTCATTGAGATTCAATCCATGTAAATACAACCCTGCGTTATTGTTTTCATAACTAATGACATGTTCTTCAAATTGATCATCACACAGCTCAAACACAGCTGTTAAGTTGTTTTCATACAGAGTCATCCCCAATTCTTTCAATCTTGTTTCATCGTCTTTGAATAGTTTTTTGATTTGTAAAAACCCTTCTTTTGCATGATCTTTWGAATGAACTTGCTTTTCAGARTCCATCTCCAAATACAAGTTATTTTTRGAACTTATYAGAAGATCACCATTCTTCAACCCAGASACAAACARTATRCATCCRTTTTCCTTGATGSTMACACAGTAAGGACCCTTAGTGTTCTGTTGCAATTGATCTATCTTGGTTTCCTTAACCTCATCGATGTTAAAGAACTTGTCGTAACCTCTAATACAAATTTTATTTTCATTTCTTTCCTTGTCATTCAATATAAACAAGCCCCTGCTTCTTATAGGAAGATTGTGCTTTTTTTGGTTGTAGTAACTGAATTCATTGAATTTCCATCTGGTTACTTCYAAMGATTCTCCAACATGGTAGGTTTGCTTGTAAGAACGTGACTTTGATTGTGGATCGTTCAGTTGTTCTAACTGTTCAACTAGTTTGTCAATATCAGACATGTCTTATAAAAAAGTCTAAGAAAAAAAAGGAGAGAATCTCAAATAAAGATTAGATTAATTATGTTAGCGTTTATGTTGGTTGTTTGATGATTTCTCATGTTTTTGAAATTGATATGACAAAGTAAAAAAAAAAAAGAAAGGCTTGATACATCATTTGCATTCAAGATGATGCAATTAACAGGTRTACATGGTAGCGTAGTCTTCAAATWTTYTCCTWAGACAAASCAWATATAAATARAAGCTTCACGATAATGCTATAATTACTTTATTCARTAGCTATAGTTAGTGCRAAGATTACGATAATGTACAATCTGATCATCACACTTAATTAATGCACACTATTTGAATTCTTATCATCAAYGATAATACAAGTCATGTGTAGCTTCAAATATTTCTGTCCCCACTGTCKTCTCCCCCGTTCTGTTTTTCCGTTTTTGGAAGAAAAAAAAAGAACGTCCRTTYGTTAATACAAAAAAATAAGAGGTCAACATTCAAGACTAAAAATAAAGATCATCRTATACGGGSAYTGTCAAWACATTTTATAAGAACAATCTTTACTAAAAGAAGAATAAAGTTAAACAWCCAAATTCATKGAATCATTCACAATGTTTGGTATGTTCAAAGAAAGAGAAAATAGAATCATAACGTTTGTGTACTTATGCACAGGGTTGTTCTTTACCATTTCAATCAAACTTGTATACCACTCCTWCAATAAATATACTGAGATAAGAGATGGACAGGACTCACAAATCACCACACAAAGAAACTTAAAAAGAAGTAACCTTGTTGTTACTAAAATCATATATGAGGATCCCTTGTTGATGACCTTGTTGTTTCAAATCAGTTTTATTATACTACTCCCAATAGTACAAGTGTACTTTTTCTTTAGATACAACATCACTCCAAAGCATCAAATCAGTAATATCATGAATCTACACAAGGATCACCATGGACTGCTAAACTTCGATAACAAGACTCTTCCWGAAAAGGCCACCAAGCTGGAAGGCATACCTAGAGCATCATTGGAAATGTCCAAGAAAAGCCTGGACATGGGTGCTCCAATCATGGAGGAAAACGAGGAAGTTGATGACTTTGATATCAACGATCTCCAACCATTCCCACAATCCAATAAAATTGCTGACTACAAGAGACCAATYAATCACTCAAGGGGAAACAGTTTAACAAGTCTCAATTACTTGAACAACACTGGACCTATAWTGAGAAGAAACACATCTCTTGATTTRCAAAACATGAACAACAAGGGATTGTCGGTGAACTCTGACTTTTACACCTTGATGAAGATCTTCAAGTCCTTGAAGCCTGTAGAATCTATCTTCTTTGGTATGGCCTTGAATTTGATATTGTACTCAATTTTCAAAAGCATATCATTGATTCCATTTTTGGACTTCATGCTTATGTTTAATTTGAGCTCCTTTGAGATTTTGTCCTTGTTGTTGAGTTGTATGAACATGACCTTTTTCAAGATTGAGGATGTTTTTGAGATTCATAAAAAAGACATCAGCAATGAAAAGAAAGTTGGCTTGTTATTCAAGGCATTTGTTGGTATGCTTATATCTGTGACCGGATGTTTCTTAGCTGCCAGTGAAAGAAAGGGTACCGTTTTGGCATCAACAGCCACAACCAACATTGATCCATTCATYTTCAACAGACTAGGTGGCTGTTTAATTTTGGGACTGGTAACAYTSATCATAGGACCATTGGTTATTCTTTGGAACAGCAAGATCATGGAGTATCTCTATGATTTGGTTTATTGCAACAAGTCAAACAACAACCACAAGAAYTTGTACAGAGTGTTTTCYAACACTGCTTTGTACTCAAGTTTCAGATCAAGAAGAAAYACAYTAAGTATGGAGTTGGAAAGTATAAAYGARAACAGYGAKTCCACAGGAGAYASCATGGAACAGGATCTTACTGACAAGGAATTGTCAATACAGTTCCAATCTCTTTTGACCTTCCAAGTAGCATTCATAGCCACCCTATCATTTTTARCTTTGGTTTTGATGAATGCATTCATGCCAGAAAATATCATTCTTGCCAATGTCAAGGGAAAGAGGGACACAGAAAGTGTTTTAATATTGAAGGATAACTACACMGTGCAAACATTAGGTGTTGATACAGCCTTRTTGACCAATATTTTAATGACAGTRCCACTGTTTTTGCTTGGATTRRTCTACTTRTCYAAAAGRGTCAAGTTCGGTGTTTTGATTACCTTGCCAATGACCGTTGTATTCCTGGCCTTTGTTGTTGAAAATATTTTCCCAAGTAGTGGGAATGGAACTACTCTATCAGCAGGTGACTCTTACACAACCGGTGAGAGTTTAGGATACGTTATAGCCGGATTAGGATCTTTATGGGGGTTAGTAGTATACCAATAAACATCATTTCGCTATATATGTTTAATTAATACTATAAGAAAAACATWATTTTTTTATTATTTATAGTTCGTTGATAGGAAATTACACTGTATTATTATAATATATAATTATTATTTAGGAAAAGAACAAATAGTTAAGAAAGTTGAAAAATATCTTTTTTTTTTTTTATTTTAGTTCAGCAAAGAAGAAACAACATAACGTTGAATTTGCTATACTGTTAAGGTCAAATGGCAAGTATCTTTACACAAGGTGTTTAGCTTCTTTTGGAKCTGTTCGTCATTCAKTTCTTTGAAATCATCAAATCCWCCTATAGAGTTYAAMCCACTGGCAGGGATGATCAAGTTRGGAACTGTTTTTCTACCTGTTTGTTGGAARACATAGTCTTGCAATTCAGCRCCATTTTCTTCTTCATCAAGCTCTATSACCTTCAATTTAGGTGTTATTTCGAATTTGCTCAATCTTTCTTTCAATCCTTTGGAGAAAGGACAGTAGGACTTTGAGAATACAATGATTTTATTCTCTTCAATGACAGAATTGAAATGGGTTTCAGCAGAATATTCGTCAGGGATGGTTGCATTATTTTGGATGTTGTTACTTTCAGAAAGTAAAGGAACACCTTTAGCACCAATATCTTCTAAGTAGATCTCGTCAAGTTTGATTGTTATTCCATTTTTGTAGTTATCAGCTATTTGCTGCTTTGGTGAGGACTTTTGAGATGATATCAATTCATTCAGATGGTTGACTGTATATTTGTTGTTGCTGTTGGATGATAATAAGAACAGGTTGATAACAGTAATCACAAGAATCAGAGAAACAACAATTTTAGCTAGTCTTTTGTTTAATATGGCCATGTTTTGAATATTTGTTTCGTTCGTTTTAAATGTTGATTTAATTAATATATAAAAGATAATGAATCACAGTTGCAAATGGTGTTTATTCTATATATTTATGTTAAAGTTCAATACGACTTGAGAGTAAGATCACTGGTTGATGTGATTAATTGTTTGTAATGTTTGTTTCTTTTTTAGAAATGGTCAATGATAA
>LPNL01000008.1:757343-813165 GCA_001749795.1 Hanseniaspora opuntiae
TTTGTGTGTGCGTATCAGTTATTTTGAACATGATTTCCCAATGGTACTACAACCACTGCACATCAACAGCAAAATACAACTACAAAACTTTATTAGATTTCCATACTGTTTATTGTCTTATATATACCCATATAGAGTAAGTATAGTTTGAAAAATCAATCAATATGATTTACAAAGACTACTATATAGTATTCTGTCATMAGTGTTGACTGTTTGGTAGATGTGTTGACAAAATTGGTAGCAGAACATATATCTCAGTCAAGCTTTAGAAGTTAAGGCTAACGGAAAGTTGACTATTTTCAATTTTTTTACCGAAAATGGAAATACGCTCCGATATGAGGATTTAAGCTTCAACTGTTTAATAATCCACAACAAACGTGACCCGATAACTTATGAATGAATCATACAAACCATATCATATATTTCATTACATGAACGAAGCATCACCTCCTTAACAAGATCAGCTGTATACTGTCTTGATAAGCCATGTACTYCATTATCTCGTATGTGTCCAAAACATCCAAAAAAAGAAACATTCAAAGTGTAAATAGGCATGTGAATCAGCATCAGCGTATATTTTTTTCATTATTAAAAGCCTCATGTTCCTTTTTTTTTTACTTTTTTTTTTGTTTTTTTTTTGTTTTTGCTCCACCCCTTTTTATAGACAATTTATTCTTTTTATTTACTTTCAATGAAGGTTATTATATTCTGAATATATTTCAAAAATCAGAAACAAWATACAAAGACATCATTAATTATTAAACCATAGAAAATYTAACTGTAACAATGTCATCTGCTGAATACTACAATAACTCTGGAAAGTCTCAATACCAAAGACCTTCTCAAGCTCCTCCTCCACCATCATATCAACAGTCATCACAACAATCACCATCTCAACAAGGTTATTACCAACAACAACAGCAACCTCAACAAGGCTACTACCAACAACAACCCCAACAAGGATACTACCAACAACAACCCCAACAAGGATACTACCAACAACAGCAACAGCCAATGTATGTCCAACAGCAACAACAACGTAACAACAACAATCAAGACTGTTTAACAGGTTGTTTGGCTGCTATGTGTTTGTGTTGTACATTGGATATGTTRATTTAAGTCAATGCAAATACTAAATAACACCTCATATATATGAAAAATTTCAACACTGATAAATAATCCATTAATTATAAGAATACCTCTCTAAATACGTTTTTTTCATTGAACTTCGCATGACAGCCTGGCTGGACACATTCCTTGGGCCCGTAAATGTATGGATTGGCACAGCCTACAGCGTTTTTTCTTCTTTTCCGTATGCGCTCAGGTAACTTCATCGAGTTGCTGATTCTCATAACGCATCTCCCACAGTACGCATGTCCACACTTCGTGCTTATGAATAACCGCTTTGAGTATCGTCTATCTGTTTCTGTTGGCGCCGTTAATGCCACATAGGGGCACGGAACTTCATGTTTCTTGACAAGGTACTCAAACGATTGATCCTTCACTCTACAGCCTTGGAAGGAGTCGGGTATACCCTCTCTTAATGGGGTGGCACAAAGCATGCATATATTAACCTTTTTAACATTTTTCTGATCATACAGCATTYTATTCTTTGAGGGSACCTTGTCAGTGAARTCACTGCATATATCAGAAGGGAGACGCCTCATKTGAAGTTCATGGTCAGCTATTATGCCCCTTCTGGCATYGGTCCTGTACTTGCTTCTTCTATTAYTCTCAATGTCTTCCATTGCTTCAATTCTTTCGTTGATTGATTCCAATGTGGCCAGTTGGKGATCCACACCCACGTTGTTCAAAAGATCAAAATAGTTYACTCTTGCTGYTCTTGATCTTGTTAATCTGGTCCCTCCCTGTTGTAGAGGCATCACTCTYAATTGCTCAGCATCATCCAAGTATTGATCAAATCTTAATAACCCCTTATACTCATTGAACTTGAAATACAATCTCTTGATGTACCGCATYTTKTCCTCATTCTCAACAAATTCCTTTGGTAACATCTTCTTGATTTTCTCCTCAAAGTCTCCAAGACTGCGAGCTGTTGAAAARAGCRTTCTCACATGTGATGGGAACTTCTTCATTGCTTCAATTGTGTTCATGATTTCTGCCTTTTGATGTTGCTTTCTCCGTTCATCTATTGCCTGGTATGAAAAAGGTTCCGYAGGGTTTCTCRTTGGTTCATTCAAGCCTCGTGTCCATMCAGCATTGCCAATTTCATATCCCAAATTTCGTATAGCATTGTCTGCCAAATTCAATTGTCGTCTTTGCCCATTGGATCCTCCTAATCCGTGTACTTCATCAGTGATTTCAACATCAGTGTCATCTTCAATAAATAAATTTCCGTTATTATCTTCTCTGATTCCTGATTCTTCATCTAAAAGTATACTTTCTGTGGCTCTTCTAGACAGCACAGAGACATCATTGTTGTGATTATCATTTTCTTCAATAAAGTTTCTAACTTGTCGTTGCCGATGAGTATTRTTCATCTTAGTTAACCTATTTCGTATCTTTGACTGTTGTTCTTCTTCACTAAGCTCCACAAAAAACTTACTTGTGTCTACTTGTTGAGTGTCTAYATTTTCATCCAATATTTCCAAGTCACTCTTAGAATYATTGAAGTCTTCTGGCTTAACTATCTTTCCTGTCGATTTTTGTAGCCACCTGCCATTTTTTAAAACCTTGATGTCATCCGGAACATCCTTTTGTTTCTTCTCTATTTCCTTTTTATGTACTCTCTTTTGAATATCCAAGACACGCTTTCTCTTGGCATTTATATCATAGTTTCCTCTTTCATCTCTTTTGAGATCCTCGAGTTCTTTCTTTTTCARAAAATCCTCATCATCAGAGAGTATTATGGGCTCTTCCCCATGAGTACTGGTATATATTCTATTATCTGGTTCTGGGTTTTCAATTAACAWATCATCATCTGTAGAAGATAAGTTTGGATCCTCAGTGATAGGATACTTGTTTTTATTTTGCTTTTGCATGTCTCTTCTCAAAAGATCCATGATAGTGCCCTTTTCAGTAGATACACTTGAATTGTCGTATGTCATACAAATTATTTAAACACAATTTAGACTAAAAAAAGAAAAGAATTATAAWRAATYAAAWAAAWGATAATAGAAGTGGTTTGAATTYGTATTTTGTGTAGAATTTAGCTTATGATTGGTGTTTTTTAATATCTTACAATATATATGCTCTAGTTTATGTGTATAACTTTTACTASATCTGATTATACCATTGATTTTTTTTGGTRGACAAATTTCGGATTTAAACAACGACAGGTCCATTTTTTTTGWTTTTTTGACAGATCACGTGCATTTTCAAAGAATTTCTTGAAAACGGCCCTGAAACAARTGCTTCATCAAGAAAAAAAAAATAAAGCCAAATCAAAGAAATTMCTTTTCAAATAATTCAAATAAGTTAATAGATATACCAAAAACCAAGATACAATCATCGAAAATATGTTTACAAATAACTTCATTCATGACAAACAACAAACCAATGAYAGTCTTTTTCAAGACTCAAATGCAGAGACTTTATCCACATCACCTATAAATSTTTCAAGTGATTCTAACGTATCCATTGCCAACAATGCATTGGCCAAGGCATTACACTCAGTAAACTTATCTGCTAATCAACTTGTCCCACATAATAAATCARYTGGAAGCCACCTAAACACYCTATCCAACTCCAGACCATCAAATATCAAGATGAGAAGAGATAAGAGTAATCTCATAAACAACCCAAGTAATATCAATGGACAATATTTACGGTCAAAGAGTCCAATACCAAGAGCTAAGAGTAACAGCATGGAAATGGAAGACAATCAATACAGCTTTCCTGCATTGTCCATYATTTAYCAAAACAAGGAAGACGAAAATGCTGAAACATCGGAAAAATGCTATGAACTAATCAAGTTCATTTCAACCATCCATGATAAGTCGAAGTCGAATCTTAACAACTACTGGGACATAAATCCTGTTTTCACCAATCCCATGTATTTTGACAATGAAGTGATCAACAAGGGTATGGATCAATTGAGTGCGAAGTTTATTTTAGAAAACAGAATCAGAATAGACTTGAACAAGATATCATATTTGTTGAAAATCGACAAGAACAAGCCCTTGAAGGACTGGCACAAKCTGTTGTTTATAGAGAAGCTTCCTTCACAATTTGAAAAACAAATCAACACAGAAGAAAAGTTTTTAGACTTGAACATTGGATCAGGTGCTTGTGGRGATGTATTGAAGCTGCAAGTTCTTGAAGAAATCCACAACAAAAAGGAAAACAAAAGTCGTTGTGMATGGCCCRTGGCTGGSACCTTTGTGGCCTGTAAGAGRTTTTTRCCTAGAGCATTRAACCAAAAYGTAAGGTCATTTTACGAAAAGGTCATCATTGARTATGARACCATGAAGTTGGTGTACTATGCATCCAAGAAATTCAACTTGAACAAGCATTTCTTAGAAGTTTACGGGTTGTTTGTTGATGATRTAGATGGTGTTCARGGACCTACTTCCCCWGCYMCAAACGACGAWTCYAAAAAYCAAATTGTMGATAGCTTAAATTATACCCCWTAYAATCCACATGAGGAYGTRAAAATYTATCAAGTRTCWCTYAACAAGTTTCCTCAGTTTTCAATGGTCACTGAGTACACACCTTGTGACTTGATAACCATCTTGCCAAAKCTCAGTGACCACAAAAAGCAATGTGTCTTTAAGCAGCTTTGTGTTGTTCTTTTCCACYTACACTACAACATGAACATGATTCACAGAGACATAAAACTGGACAACATCCTGYTAACRGACAAAGGCGTGATAAAGCTGATYGACTTTGGCAATGCMAATCTGCTATCCACTTCAAGTGATCTTGTCAAGGGTATTCTWGGYTCRGATGCYTATYTWGCTCCTGAAGTTYTGYTATCTCCTCACTCATACAATGGGAAACCTGTTGATGTTTGGGCYTGTGCTATTGTWTTCATAAGCATGTGGCTCAACAAGTTCCCATGGAAAGTTGCCCACACAGATGATGTTGGGTTTGCCTTGTTCTCCCAAGAACCTAACAACGGAGCCGTGTCCATTTCCAAATACGGTCAAGACAGATTGGARTATACCACRGACAAYTATAACACTTGGTTRGGYGATGAYTAYGGTATGTCAACAGTCAAGGCCAATAMCAGTAATGGCGTTGGAACRAAYTAYTTGATGAARAAAAGYWTGGAAGAGGAYGARTAYGGTACTTGGTTRGGCGATGATTACGGACAAAACAACAACAACGTCCAGGTTATTGATGTAGCAAAYGACATCAGYTATGACAGTGATCCATTTGGGTTGGTTCTCATAGATGATGCTGTGAGGGGCAAGAACTTCCTATTGAAACAGCTGCCTGCCAATGTTAGACCGATCATTGAAAAGATGTTGATTTTGGACACTTTGGAAAGACATAACATGAGAGAAGTTGTCAACATGGAAGAGTTCAAATTAGTTGAATGTTGCTTAGGTTATTGATAATAAACATCATTYGATATATATCTCTACAGTTTGTTTGTTTKTTTTTTYTTTTTTGCAAAAAATCAAACTAACATATARTAATAAAATTTTWTTTATTTCCTTTAACATCAATGCCAGCCTCTTTCAAATAAACTACTGATACTTTCACCATTGTGAATTCTTCTAATGGCTTCAGATAATATAGTAGATACATCCAATATCTTACAATCAATACCACCTTCGGTGAATTGCTTTGAATGTTCTGTTTGWGGRATTGTGTTGGTTAAGATCAGTTTTTCTATGAGATTGTGTTGCTTATTGGCTTCWATGATTCTYTCAATTGCATCYCCTGAAAARATACCATGGGTGATAACAATTATTAACTTTTTACATTTTTGTTGCTTCAATAACTTGGCAGCTCTAAGCATTGTGTATCCAGTATCCACCAAATCRTCAATCATGATACATATTTTGTTGCTKACATCACCTACAAGCATGGTTGTGGTAATGAACTTGCTTGTATAAGAATCAAGTCTTTGCATTGGTGGGACTTGGGTTGTATCCAGCTTGTTGTCATCTGAAGTGGCTCTCATTTTCTTTTCCTTGTGGATCATGGCAAATGGAACACCCAAGGAATCAGCTATTTTGGTGGCTCTTTTAGCACCACCGGCATCCGGTGATACAATAACACAGTTATCCAAGTCAACCTTGTAGTCTTCAATTTCCCATCTAATGTAATCTTCCAAAATTGGTCTGGAATACAAGTTATCAACAGGGATGTTRAAAAATCCTTGGAATTGCGGGTCATGTAAGTCCATGGTAATGACATGATCAGCACCTGCTGTTGTCAATAAGTTAGCAATCAAAGTACCGTTTTGTGATACGAAGAGCTTGTTTCCAGAGTTGTCAAAGTCTTGAAAGTTTTCATTGGSCTTCTTTCCATCATTCAACAACTTAGGAGCMCCTTTGCTTTGGAAAGGAATGTCAGCCTGTCTGGAATAACAGAAATATGGGATAACAACAGTGATTCTATTACAACTGGCAATTTTACAAGATGAAATCAAAATCAACAATTGCATCAAGTTGTCGTTGACATGGCCACATCCTGACTGTATAACAAAGACATCCTTTTCTCTAACACTCTCCAATATTTGAATACTTGTCTCTCCATTGGCAAACTTCTTAATGCTTGAAGTTGTTTGCTTGATATTAAGTTTCTCACAGATTGCAGTGACTAAATCTGGGTGTGAATTACCACCTACAACTACTAAATCRCCAGACATTGTTCTATGAATTTAGTTAAAGTTTTTATGGTGACTGTTATGTTTYGTTTCAATGGATTAATTACAAGAATTATCAATTTTTAAGAAMTAAAAAAAAGAAACGAGAAAGCAACACGGGGAAGAAAAAAAAGTTAAATGTTTAGACTTGGCTRTCGGATATAAGCTCAAGCTTTATAACAAACAAGAAGGATGTCTGTTTCTCACTATAAAATTTAATTAAAGACATTCCAASAAATGGTTGAGAGTATCATCAATTGAATTAGTCAMTCATTGGAATGTTTGYAAGCAAAAACAARTATAMATAATACCAATGATAAGATTATATATAAAAATTKACATGAATTAGAAAATTGCCGAAAATTTTTTTTTACTCTAKAAATATTTRGTGATCATCTGTTCACGCTACTAATTTAAATTTTTCAAATACACTACGTAATATTCATCSACAATACCTTATTTTAAATATATAAAGAACAATCCCTCTTCCCCATTGACCTATATACAATCTATTGAATCAAATACATTATAAAAACCATCATGTCTGAAATATATATAGAGGATCAGAACCTAGGTATAGGTAACAATGGAGTCAGTATAAGCTTTAACTACTTTGATTCATTACCTGACAACAGTTTACTATCCAACATAAAGGATCCAAATYTGTTATTGAACATAAAGCAACTATTCAAAAAGGATGACACTACAAAGGAAAAGGCATTGAACAAGATCTTGGAAATGATATCCATGAATCCATCTTTTATTACTGATGATATAAACCTTCTGGTGTGGTCAATGATAYATCCAAAATTGATTGTTTCAGGGTCAAAGAATGTAACTACCCTTGCCAATGAAATAACAACAATTATCATTAAACATGTTAAGGATAACAAGATCAAAAACTTGCTTCCATACTTTCAGGACTTGTTTCCTATTTTGATATTTGGTATGAGTGACCTGGATAAAAAGGTCAGTAGAGCAGCACAAATGAATTTGAACACCTTGTTTAACAATGATCAACAAAAAATTGAGGGGTTGTACCAACATTTTAAAATCAATTTGATCAAGATTTCATACTCTCTACTTTGTATTGAAACAGAAGAAACTTTATACAACTACGATGCTTCTTTGAAGGAAGCTGATTYTATAAAGAGTATTAAAAGCAATCACATTAATCTAAAGATCTCTGCTATAAATCTATTGTGTGAACTAGTTGAAAAAAATGATTACAGCTTTATTGATGGAAATGAATACTTTGAAGAAATTATGACCAATAAAGAAATGTACGAAATGCTTACCATGAAATTCATACAAAACCACGGCATAAATGGATCAAAGGCTATTTTGAGATTATTCATTTTGATCAATGCAAAACTTTCTGGAAAAAACGAAGAATATTGGTCTTCATCATCTAACAAGAAAATATTGAAGCTTGTTTCCAAACACTTGTTCAAGTTGATGAACGAATGGAATGAAAGTAAACAACAGCTTTTATCAGCCCTGAGTGTTGATGTTATTTTCCTATTGGACATATTTACTAATATTGACAAATTTTGGGAAGTGTCCAAAACACCTGAAGATTCCTTATACAAATGGTTAGGTAAAGGTCCAGGTATATTTACACCAATCAATTATTATAGGCTGTTGGCAAAGTTTAATGCTGATATATCTTCAAGATTCAATGAAGCTGAGTCTTTTATTGATAATTGGGATAATATATGGGATGCATGTTTTGAAAAGGAACTGAAAAGACGTGATAGATTCAGTAATCAATATTTGGAACAGTTTTGGATACACTACATTGCCATAAACAAAAAGTTTGATGAGCTCAATAAAGAGTCAGTTATGAGCAAAATGATGATCACTGTCTCTGACAAGGTTGTTGATCCTAAATTAATGATCATCTTCATGGAGTATCAACCTTCTATCATTTCAAATTTGGAAAATAAACTGAAGGATTTGAACACACCAAGTCTTGAATCTAAAGTGTTTGTTTCTAATATTATATCATTGATGGTAACTCCACACAAGGAAGAAAATAACCCAATTAAAAGTTTCTGTGATCAAAATATAGATTCTGTCTTTGATTACACTCTCAACAGCATAGACATTGAAAGTTTCATAAAAATAGTGAACTCAAAGGTCTTTGACGATAAAATACATTTAAAGTCGTTTTTCATACCGTTTTTACACAAAGTTGATTCCTCCTTGATATCAAAAATCATCAAAAAAATAAACAACAAAGAGCTTATAAAACAGGCTGTTGACACGGATCCATCTTTACAAAGTGTTCTCTTTAACTCAGATGAATCGTTGTCTAAAGAGTTAATGAGTATAAAAACAGTGATGCATTTCTATGAAAACTTGGAATCTGTGGAGTTTTTCAATAAGTTCAATAGCCTAACAAATGATTTGAAGGTAGAATTTTTGATGGGAAATCCAAGTTATGTTTCTGAGTTTGTATTAACTGCAAATGAATTAGATCATCACGATTGGTATGAACTATTTAGTGCTTGTTGTAAACAAAGTGTTGATGTAGCCCTCCTTGTTTTAAGCCATTTAGAAGATGAATACATTGATAGTTCAAATGAGGAATATAAAGGTTATTTGATAGGGATTGTCAAAGAGTTGATACAAGATAATTCCCAGTGTGTTGTAAATTATTTAACTCAAAAGAATGATTTATTGAACTTAGAAAATGTTTTCAAGGATTTCCAATTTGTAGATGAAAAACTGGTTACTGTTATAGGATTGGGTTCGTCAGTTATCTTATTCAAGGATATGATTCAAGACAACTACTTTATTTTGAATAAAAAAAAGCTAAAAACAAAGTTGAAGCTTTTGAAGTTTGGTGCTATGTTACTGAACCTTTTGACTGACTATAACAATTTGGATGAAGATGTTTGTTTTGTTAACTATAACATAGTCAAACTGTTGTGTTCTCATTTTTCAATCATTACTGATAGCGATGAAGCTGTTTTTGATTTTGAGGACGATAAGTTTAGTATTCTAAAGAAAACTCCAACAATAGATGATATCCACGAATTGATCTTGAAACAGAGTACTACAAACACATACTTGAATTTAATGAAATTTGAAACTTCAACAAATTCTATGATGAAACTCTATAAATCTAAATTAATGACTATGCTCATGAATAATGCTATGGATGGTACTCCAGAAACAATCTTCAAAACAAACTTCATAGATAACAACATTGAAGGTGTTCTATTAAAATGCTTAAGAAATTCCAATTCTGTTTCAAACTTTGATCACTCATTTATCTACAATGTCCTATACATTTCTAACGTTCATGAATGTTACAATGACACTGGTTATTTCACAAAACTAGAGAATTACCTAATGTCTGAATTCCATCAATTATCTTGTGAACAATTTGAAAACAACACATACAAGTATTTGATAATATTGATAAATCTATTGGACAACAAGCATGCATCTGCATCTCCCCATTTCAATGAAATGAGACTCAATGGCTTTATTAAGAATGTCATCAATCTGTACGAAGACATTGATTGGTACGAAGATGACATCGATTATAAGAAATACTTGAGATCTTTGTTCCTAAGATTGTTAATTAATTTGAATGAATATGATTCAACAAATTCTCAAATTCTAGAGTTTAGTCAAAGTTTGATTATGGAAAATTTACAAATATGTGAGCTTTTGGATTCAAATGATACATCATCCTACGACTTATTACAGCATTGCCTAAAGTTATTGAAACTTGTGGAAACAGATGAGTCCTCAATGGAAGAAATTTGTGAAATCATCTTCAACATATTTGTTCACCAACAAGATTTAGAGAGTGACTTGATTGAGACATGTTTATTGACATATGTTAACTCCAAGTTTTTGGATGGCAAATTTGATGAGTTGATAACTCTTGTTAAAGATCCTCAATTTGGATTGAAAAAGAAGAGATTGGCATTCTTATTATTGGACAAGATATTAAAAACTGAAAGATATATCAATTGTATAGACTTTGAATTGGACAGAAAGGAGTTGATGAAGTCTGAATCAGAAGAATCTTCAACATCATCAAATGTCGACAGTGAGTTATTGAAAAAGTATAAAATAAATACAGGTATCATTGAGCTATTAGATGTCTTTGAAAACAAAGACATCGTGTTGTACATATGGACTGTAGGCCTGATTATGACATATTTAGAAAACACCACTTTACATTTGTTCAATCTATTCATGACACAATTAGGTCCTAACTGGTTTATTGAAAGATGGTTTGAAAGAGTATCCATGAAGGTATTCAATGAAGATGAGAAAATAGATTCCTCCAATGTATTTTCCATGGATGGATCCACTGACATCAAAAATATCACTTTCAGAATCTGTAAATTGTTGACCTCAAAGTCATATCTAAGTGTTATCTATACTTGGTTCAATAATCTTGATAAAAAGGAATCTGAGTTCTACTCTGAGTATTTCTCAAGATTTATCTCCAAAAAGTTGATCTTGGAACAAATGGAACAACTACAGAGTGATAAGACTTTAAAGGAATTGGAAGACACATTTTCCGAATTTTTGTCTATTGAGATAAAGCCTGAATTGAACCTGGTTAAAACCAAGTTTGATATTGATGAACAAACACTAAGCATCTTTTATCAGTATGAAAGTGACTTCCCACTGAAGCCTATTAAAGCAACTGTGAAGAACAACAAAATAGGTATCAATGATAAAACCTTGAAGACATGGCTGTTGGCAATTAAAAAGAATCCATTTATTTTGTCAAATATTTCAACAGTTTGTAATAACATAAAGTTGAAATTTGCCAACTTAGAAGAATGTGCAATTTGTTATTATGTGATCAATGATACCAATAAATCTCTACCAAATAAGAAGTGTCCAACTTGTACTAAAAAWTTCCACAATGTATGTTTGTACAAATGGTTCAAAAACAGTAACAGTAATGCATGTCCGTTATGTAGAAGTAACTTCACCTTCTAGGAATCTTTGTAAGGAGTCTCCATTTTTTCCTAAGGTCAAGTCTTCTGGATCCTTGTATGCATAGTCTATTTTTAAGTTTCTATTTTCGAATAAGATCATATCATCATTGTCCGCTATGAATGAATCTGCATTCTTGAAACTTTTGAACTGTAGCAAAACATAGGGCTTATATATATCCGTGGACTCAGCTAAAAACATCAGTTGTGGGTTCATGTCAACTAATTTGTATTGATCTTTTATAGAATCTAAAAACGTTTTTACTTTATTTAATCTCATTTCATACACTTCATGATCTATTTTGTCAATTAGATTTTTCTTCTTATGCTTAGGATCAGTGACCTCTATTGGATCCAGGATATTGTAAATGGCTACGACAGCATAACTGACAAACTTTTCACCTTTATTGTCCTCATGTTTTTTGTTGTATTTCTTAACAGTTATGACATGAGAGTTTACTTTCACATTTTGTCGAATATCTTCCCAAACTTTGATAACATGGTTCATATCATCCTCTTCATATAATGTCAATATTGCTGAGTAGAGTATTAGCGGTGTTTTTTCATCGTTATTCTTCATGGGGAAAACGTGTATATCTTTCACTATGGTGAATTGAGAAAACAGTTCATAAGTTATTTCTTCAATGGAAGAAATGGTGTATGATTTGTCAAATCTGAGTCCAGAAACAAAAACTGCATTTTTATACTCCTCTGTATTCATTATTAGTATGTCAGTATTTATGTATTTGTATTTTGGTTGAAAGGGTTTTTGTTTGATCAGTATACCTTAATCGTATGAAAAGCAGTTGAATATTTAAATCTTATTATTATTTTTTCAAATATTAAAGTTGTATATGATCTCTTCAAGGTAATTCAATTTGTGCACGTGAGTATCTACACTGCGGATATAAGATCTCCTCAAAGGAAATGAACTTAAAACGTTAGTAGCCGCCGTATCACAAAAAGATTGAAAAAAAAGCAACCAAAAATTACCTAAAAGAGACAAGTTCAGTAGAAGCAAAGCAAAAAAGTGTAGAAGAAAAGTTTGACGGAAGCTTGAAATGTTTGGTATAAATACTCAAGCGTACAGATGCAGCAAGAGGAGGAAAATTTCTATGTGTGTGAAGATACATCATAAAGATGTTTCCTGAGCAATTKTATTAATTTACGAAAGTTGTTTCAATAATATTTCAATGTTAAGTAAATAGATGTGAAATATTTTCAAGAAACCAAGACTAATTACGTATGTTTTATATGTTTTTATGTTCTTCGCATATGAACACGTATTAATAGCCTATGTCCAATAGCATTTGACTATTCATTGCTCTTCATATTTCTTTAGAAGTATTAAGACTAATAATCAGTCAAAGAGGAAGAATTATTGGGATTTTTAAACTCGTTTTGGGTTTTGTATCATCCTGATTTTACTTATCAATTTATTAACAGGAATGTTGTTGGGTATATTAGTATAGTTTGTAGAATAAACAATCCCTTTTAATCGCTCGGCTACTTTATTTATTCAGGTAGTAGTTTGTAGTTTCATACAAGGGTTACACCATTTTTTATTTTTCTCTTCTTTTTATGTTTTAAGCCGTAATAATAGATAGAAGCAGACTTGTTAGAGATATCTTGAATTTTATATGCTACAGTAAATAATTATTACACAGTGTATATTCTTATCTTGATATTGTAAAATAGTTAATCATATGAAGTAATGAAGTTAAAACGTTTCATACAGGATATTACTTGACCAAATTAAGAAGACAAAAAGTACTATCTGAATGGATTGTACTATTTACTATTCTATTGATAATGAACCATTGTCTTATCAGAGTGTTCAATAACTGGTGTTAGCATAAATTTGTTAAATCCTTCTAGAAATATATRGTGATATGGCTTGAACATTTTACGAGCAGACGCATTGGTTAGAACTGTTGTATGTTATAAGAGCATTGGAGAGCCTTTAATTTTTTTTTTTTGTTTACGTCACAAATGACATAACAAGGCTACTAAACACCATTTCACTTACAATTAAGTTGACTGTCTTATTTTCCTCCCCTAAAATAAATGGTATTCAGTAGCGTCATAATGAGCATTTGCCTGTGCAAATATGTGTATAAATAAAACAATCTAGACTGTGTCTTATTTTTTATGTTTTTTTTTTTCTAAACTAGGGAAAAATTGGTACTGTAAACCCTTTCTTCAGCCATACATGTCTCCCCGCAAAATTTCCATTATTTATTTTTTTTAGTCAAGTAAAATCTTACTAGAAGATTCCTTAGTAAAATAAGCGTAACTGTCTTAAAATTATGTTATTTTTTACTTTTTTTAAGGGGCGATGAGATTATTTCTAAACAGTACAGGATTATTTTCAAGCTGTATATAAGTGACAATTGATATTCAKGTTSTTTAATTTTGTTATTYYTYMCKTTCATYAKTATAATAATTTCRACAATTTGCAWARAATWCAAWWACCAACCATTAAAAATATTAAATAAAYCMACTATAATAATCAAATAAAAATGTTCAACAAATTATCTACTTCCTTCGCTTTAGTCTTAGTCACCTTATTTGCTGTTAACCAAGCAGCCAACTCTTCAAACGGTACTAGCTCCAGTGGTGCCAACATGGTCCACTTAACTAACGGTGACAGTATCAAGGCTATGGTCTTRGCCTTAGCTGTTGCTGTTGGTGTTTCTATCACTGTTTAATTGTCTTTTTAACTTTTGAAAAWAATATATATAGTATATATGACAAATTTACAATWCTTTAAAATATAATTAATCGCTTTCGTAGGATGAAAGTGCTAGAAATAAAACATTGATTATYATTWTTTCTTTACTTTWCTTTTTTAAAAAAAACAATCATCTTTAATTAATACAATTCACCAAATARRAAAWRTTCTATCGGGTCTTGGTTTTTTTTTTTTTTGTGTTTTGTGCTAAATAGAAAATTCATTTAATTAAATGTGTTTACGTTCACAGTTATTGTATGTTTAAAGACTAACTATATAAGCAGGATAGGTTTGAAGATACAATAATCAACATATTCTCTGTTCTTACCTTTAACTCTTATTGTTTTACGGTAAAAACATAATTATATCAGTCTTCATAAAACAGAATACATTATCTTGTATTCTCTTTACATTTGACAATTTTGAAATAATATATAATTAACAAAACCTAAGATATCTATATATTAACGAAAACTATAATACAATGCTTGAAATCTACTCTTTTGTTGCAATCGCCCTTGCTGGCTTTGCCAATGCTCAAAATGCTACCAATGGAACTACGGCTGCTTCTGGTGCTGCCAGTTTAGCCTCTCAAAACAGTAACTTACTAATCATGACTCTAGGTTACTGTGCTGCTGCCATTTTGGTTTCAGCAATCACCATTTAATCCAATAAGTATTTTACTTATAAAAAAAATATGAATATAAAATACTAAAAAGAAAAGGAAACAAAAAATAATTGTACAAACAAGTTCCCTTATTTCATCTTTATTGGGTTATTGAATGTTTCATTTTTTGTTATTTTTTTTTATATTATATTTAGCTTTTTTTCTTTAAGGACTATAATAATGATTGAATATACACCTTTATTCAGTTAATTTCAAGCTTGTAAGTGAGATTAAAATACTACATTATTATTGCTACAAAAAAGAAAAAACATCAAATATGATTTTTTTTTTTTTCATTTTTTTAGATTCCATATTTTACATTTAAGCCAATGCTAGTCAATAGGATTGGCTATGACATGCCTGTTTCTATACAAAAAGAAGAGACAGAGGTCTACACTAAGTTATATTTGAACAGAACTCATTAAAAATAATAAACAACCAGATATTTCAGTTAGCTGATTATAAAAGGTGTACTTGGAAGCCTAAGTTTATTGTGTAAAAGCGTGAAGTGCATAGACAAGAGTGCAGTAAGTCTAATTCAAAGTAGCAACTAGTTCAAATATAAATATCATTATGTAAAAGCAAAGTTAAGGAACCCGTTTTATTTTTAAATATGTTTTTTTTTTTTTTAATCAATTAGCTAAATTGTGAATATGATGTCTATGTTGTGTTCGTTGAAGACCTCCCACCATGGCTTTCCAGTTTTCCAGCAGTGTTTCATGTAGTCCGTGACTCTCTGACAGCTGTCCATGCCGACATTTTTGTGAAGCGAGTTGAGGTGGTTGAGGATGATGTGTCTCTTGTTGATGAGGTAGTCGTATGTGATGAGGTCGCAGCCTGAGATGAACATGGCAAAAAAGACACACGACGAGTATGATGTGTTCTGGGGAAGAAATTTAATGAGTGCGATGATGTCGAGGAGCATGAGTCTGATGGACTCGTTGTTCGTGTTCATTCCCAGCACACGTCTCTTGAGCATGTACACGGTGATTTTGCCAAAGATCTTGTTTGTGGCGATGAGGTACTGGTCCTCGATGGGGGCCTGCTGGYGCTTGATGTCGGAAATAAAAAAGAACTTCWCCATGTTGATGATCAGTTCCATTGTCTCCAGCTGGACCTTTGACCTCAGGCCATCRTCGCTGAATCTCTGCAAYAGCTTGACACTCTCACTGAGATACTTCAGGGTTTGTCTGTCCATGCCGGAAAACTCATCTATGTCAAGGTTGGAAAAATCAAATGAGGRAAAKTCCACAGAGTTYGAAAARTTGATATTGTGTTCTGCATCCAAGCTCATCTCCACATCAAAGTCATAATCAAAATCGTTGTTCTGTATGAGCTTCAAGTTTGATGTTGTCAATGAAGACATTAGCTCTTGGTAGCACAGCCAGTGGCTCAAGAATGCAAACATCTCGCTGTTTGTGTTTGTGTTCATGATTCCCTCCTTCGCGTTTTTGATGCATTGTCTCCAGTTAATGGGTGATATGTTTGGGAAGAATGTATGCAGGGATATCARAACCATCTGAATCAGTGTGTARTTACTCATGTCATTGTACTCGGACAAGYTTTGGCTKGCYAGATGCTTYARAAAGACRATGTCGCCCTCGGAGATCTTGACATTGTTTCCAAAATTGGGCATGTCAAAGATRTCACCRTCAATGTCAAGATCAATGAACTTGTCATCCTCCACGTGGTAATCAATCCCCAGGCTCTTCATGTGTATTTTTGAAAACAGCAATATCAATCTCATGATATTYTGATCTGTGTGTGCAGACTTTGGAATGAAYTTTTTGAAAGGRTTYTGSTTGTTRATATCYTTRTGRAACCCMGGCGTCAGGAAACTTGATGTGAAGGTTTCATAGAAGTTTAGGATCTTTTGRTTYTGAAATGATATGTTRAATGGCARGTATGTTTGRAATGTTCTTGTTTGTGATATTATAGGAACCAATGTGTGACAGTTTTCATCATCAGTTACTTTGRAATCATTTATATTTATTTTTTCCAGGCTTCCAGAATCAAACTGCTGTGATGGGATTTCAACAAGTGTCTTTTTATTATTGCTCTTGATCTTTTGGACTTTCTTGTTCTTGGTTGTCATGTTTGTGGCTGTTGTAATCTTCAAAGTTATAGGAACATTATAATCACAAGTTGGCAATCCACGTCTCTTACATAAAGAGCAAAATGGCTTTTGTTCATCGCATTTCTTTTTGTTTGCTTTACACTGTTGGCAGCCTGTCTTTGATCTTTTATTCTTTTTGGTAGTTGTGGCTGTGGTCAMTGACATTTTCTTTTCGTATGGAGATTGGTAATTTGCCTAAAAGARAGTGATCAAGTCTTTTGATTATAGAATTGCTATAGTTGTATAMCTATATGTCTTCTTCTTGTCAATGTAAMAGAAAGTRKTAACKTCAACGATTGAGCTATTAAATTTTACAATTTTTGAYTTTACGATTAAGCGATGAAAAGTGTATACGTCCCAGAKACAGTACACTGAGATAATTYAGTGGCTAAAAAAAAAAATATTATCAATATRAAGGGCTACATCTTTTGGGGAAAAAATAGTTTTTGTAGATTAGGGGCTAGTCCTAATTGTTTTAATGACCCATAGYGGTGTCTATTCAAAWGGTTTAATTTTAATTATGTTATATTGACACACATGCTTAGTAACTGTCTTTTTAACTCATCATGGGTAATATATGATAAATATACTCATCAAAGACATCTTATGRRGTAGGATTTTGTTCAAACAGTGTGGTTGGGTGTGCACGTGGCARTTCACAATGTCCGACTGTTACACCTTTAATCTACCTGTTAGTTGCTGGAACATAGACCCAAGTATTAGCTAATTCAATGTATAATATAAGAAAGTTTCTGTTTCTAATATTTTTCTCAGAAAAGCTTTCTTGTTAGATAGAKAAAAGTTGACTATAGGTAARGCTGGTATCTATTGGAGGACTGGGGTGAYGATTCTTTCTTATGTGGGAACAGTCGGAGATAAATAYAAGCCATAAATTCATCTCCGAATATTATTTTTTTCCCCCATAAAGGATAATGTCTACTCATCGCAWATATTGGCAATTTTCAACCTTTTATTTCAATTTTTTAAAAAAGTATAGAAATTTAATTAGTTCAAGTAACCAATACAAAAAATAATAAAGAAAAGAATCCTGTATCTAATGTTAAATTAAACGATTTAACCAATATTATAATAAATATTCCTTCYCTGCTTTCCTTTTTTTAATTCTTTTTTTTTTCCTTTTGGTATACATAATGATTAAAAGCATCACTAAAAACATTTTACAATTAATCAAGATAWCCTCTAATGATATTGCTAATGTTCMCAACAAAACTATATATTCYAAACCACCTGTAGCCTTGCCAGTCCTTGAAATTATCAAAAGGCTTCCTAACATGTTTCCATTAAMCGTATCTGAATCCATAAGACATTACAATGCATATCAGAAAGACAAATGGAAAGCTGAAAGAAATCTTATTGAAGCCTTCATCAAAAAAACCTCAAGATTAGATTACAAACTTATCAAAAACAATGAATTGAACTTCAACGAGCTTTGTGTTGTTAACAAGGAGAAGGTGAATAGTTTTGAACGTAAAAAGCATGTCATTCTGATTCATGGATATGCAGCMGCATACGGGCTATTCATAAATAACATAAACATSATAGCAGACAAACTCATAAACAAAAAGAATGAGAACSTTGTCTTGCATTGTTTGGACYTGCCTGGCTTTGGGTATTCAGACAGAACAAAGGACTTCCCCTTTGACCTTAAAAGACATWCTTATAAGGACATCGAGGAATACTTCGTCAACAAAATCAATGGATATTTGAACAACTTGAGAATCAATRAAGAGGATGAAATCAACATCATAGCTCACTCTTGTGGTGGTTATTTTATGACTTTGTTTGCCAATAAGATCATCAACACAAACATCAAAAAGTTCATAATTCTTTCTCCTGCAGGATTGATAAAAATGAAGAATCTTCCTAAACCGCCGTTATTTTTCAAGATATTATGGGAAAACTACAATGTGTCWCCATTTTCTTTGGTCAGAAATTCCAAAATCTTTGGCTCCCTGTTGACCTCTGGATGGAGTTACAAGCGATTGACTGGYTTAAAGAATGACTTTCAAAGGGATGTCTTCCATCAATACATATATTCCATATTCAACCAGAARGGAGTTGGTGAGTACATGCTTCCGTTTATTTTGAAAACAGGAGCTGATCCYGTGGCTCCTCTGTATGAAAGACTAACAAGAAATCAAGGGAACTCATTRGTATTCCAGAACAAAGATGTTGAGTGGGTTTGGGTTTACGGTGATAATGATATGTTCAGCAGTGAGGGTGGAGAGCTCATGACCAARAAAATGATTGAATCAGGTGTTAAGAGTAAAGTTGTGGTTGTTAACAAAGCAGGACACCACATGTACTTGGACAATGCCTGTGAATTTGATTCCTTAATGATTAAAGAATTGAGTTGATGTGGGTCACGTTTCCGCTACACAGTACCGCTGTCTTTTTCCCCCCACYCGCCTGAGCCAACAAAATCATCAGAAGCATGTATTTTTTTTTCGCCTCTCTGTCATTTCCGAAWACAAAAAAATTTTTTTACACCAATTATTTTTGTTTTCTCATGGGAATATGCWAACTTTYTTTTCWTATTTCCCATTTTGTTAATATAGTATGAATGTTCACATWTTGGCACTAATTAAACAGAAATCTAGGTAAGAACCCAGAAATTAAACATTGTTATTTTCTACATTCTCTACATAAATACATAWATACATTAAATAATGGCTGGTTCTGCTATGGTTTCCATGTTCGGAAAGACTTTYCCTAACGTATACATCGCCTACGCTGGTTTAGGTGTCATTGCATACGGTATTTTACCAACAACCCCAACTCAAATCAGAAACACCTTCTTCCCATCCAAGGCATACAAGCAATCCTTAAGAGACGCTAAGGTTGATGCTTCTTTGGACTACGGTAAAGACGACAAGGAAGTTGAATTTGTCAAGAAATACGTTGCTGAACACTACAAGCACTAGGCTCTTGAAAAGATAAATGTACAAAATAAATTGATATTCCTTATGAACAGAATTAAATGTTTTAAATGAAAAATGAAAGAATGAAAACTTAATCTTTTAAATATATATTGTTAACTTYAAAAAAGAATTCTATTTCTCTTTCAWCTAAYCTTTTTTTTTKTTTTCAATTATTGTTGGAAAACAACTTCGTTACTTAACTCGTTTGGAGCAATGACATTATCTTGTTTGCTCAACTTCTTTTGTTCTTTCTTTTCTTGTCTGCTGATRGCTTGCTTGGCTGATTCCATCTTCATGAATGATCTATACTTGTTAGGAGARACRTAGTTRTCATTTTCCCAAATCTTAGGACCTCCGAAACATCCTTCCAGAACAACAATAGGGGTCATGATGAATCTAGGACCCAGTTCTATCAATTGAAGATCATCGTCTATGTTTTCAACATCAGTTTCCAAGCTCTTTTCATACTCACTCAAATTCTTGACCTTTGATTGAATTTCATAGTTTCTTACCCAGATCTTCCCATCAATCAGGGAGAACATGGTGATGTGGTCAACGAATGGCTTCAACTTTCTACTGTTTGGAGAAACACCAAATGTGTGGCACAACAGTTCCTTGAAAATCAAGTTCTCGTATTGGTCTTGGGTGTTGAAACTCTTGTCAAACAAAACTACAGGTCTTGATCCCTTCAAACAGTTACCCAAGAATTGTTGTTCCAAGGCTGTATGCACGTCTTGCAACAAAAACTTCACGGTTGGACCGTTAGGGTTCTTGGATATCCACAAGTACAAATCTTGATGTTTTCTGTTTTCGAAATACAATATGTTGTTACAGTTGTAGATGGTAGCTAATTCCGGTAGTTGAGAGTTCAAGTTTTTCTTTGTGTCAAGGGTATGTTGGTTTTTGGTGTTTGGTAATAGGTCATGTAAGTTTTGAATCAGGTGTCTGTTCTTGGCAGTTAATCCTCTGGATGCAATAAGCAATGTCTTTTGCTTATTGATTGAGATGTTTTCATTGGTATTGTTCTTGGAATTGGACTTGTTCTTTTGTCCAGTTAAGGCTTTGAATATAGAAGACATTTGGATATTGTGATTATACTTCTTTATGGTTTATTGCAATGGCTTTTCTTTGAAATTTTAAGAATATATTGCCTTGATCAATGTTCAAGAATAAACATACACAGTATGATTTATTAAAATTTAATTTTCCGAAGATGTTGAAGATATAAGATATTCTTTTGAAAATTATATCTCGAACTGTCCTAAAAGAGTAATTTAACTACGCTCATATTTTCCACTGGTGTAAACTCTGGCTCTGTATATGAGTTTTTTCCTAAAAGGTTCTTACCTCTTTTGGAAGAAAAAAAAAAAAGAAAAGTTTARAAAGATCATGTGACCWWTCCAYSACTAAACTCCGCTTTCAGCCTCTTTTTTTTTTTCTTCCTTACGAACCCTGAGGCAAGCTAGTAGATTATTCACAGCCATATACATAAACACAATCATCACTTAATCACATATCTGATTATTGCTCAAGCAATAAGTCTGTATTATTTATTTACTCTTTCATAACAGAACACACTTAAAACACGTTTAAAACATTTAAGTTCATATTTCTGCGTGGTCAAAAGAAGAAACGGCAGCTTGAACAAATAAAAAWTTTTTTTCCCTCTCCCCCGTTTTTTTTTTCATGGGTAAAAAAATCTGTGCTAAATTTATTAGTCTTTTTCTTCAAATACGTACATCTTTAACTATTGTTAATCAAACACTTTATGAAGAATTATAGAAAGGATGTTAATGCCTATAACCATACAAAAATTAATAAACCTACACTCATAATTCTTGATTTCAAGTAACTCTATACTTTTTTTATTTCTCCTATTCTCAATACAATATACTTTTGAATAATAATAAAAAAGATTATGACAGATACTCCTCCACAAACACCTTTAGTTGAAAAGCCTCATGAGCAGGGGTTTTCTGTAGACATTAACCATTCCTCTGAGCAACATTTCGAAGATGACAGTGACTTGACTTATGTTGTYGGTATAGCATCCAACAAAAACGGCAAATATAGAAAGAAAATGGAGGATATACACACCTTTGTGGAAAACTTCAATAACAAGCTTGATTGGGGTTACTTCGCTATATTTGACGGGCATGCTGGAATTGAGGCATCCAAGTGGTGTGGGAAGAACCTCCATGATATTATAGAACACAAAATCAATGCTGACAATGACAAGGACATTCGATTGATCTTCAATGAGAGTTTTGAAGAAGCAGACAAGGAAATCAACAACAACCTAAACGGCCATTCAGGATGTACTGCTGCTGTGTGTATCTTAAGATGGGAACAAAAGGACTCTAAGGACCAACCAGATAATGACATGATAGACCACAGAAGAATGCTTTATACAGCCAATGTTGGAGATAGTAGGATAGTTTTGATGAGAGATAACACAGCTTTGAGACTGACTTATGACCACAAGGCYTCKGACCCAATGGAGTGCAAAAGAGTTGAAAGCATCGGTGGTCTAGTCATAAAAAACAGAGTCAACGGGATGCTWGCYGTGACCAGATCCATAGGTGACAAGTTTTTTGATACCTTGGTGGTGTCCAACCCATTCACAACAAAAATAGAACTCACTTCAAAGGATGAGTTCATGATTATTGCCTGTGATGGGTTATGGGATGTCATGGAAGATCAAGAGGCCTGTGACTTCATCATTCAGAACGACTTGGCTTCAGACCCCCAAACAGCCAGTGAGCTTCTTATTGAACATGCTTTGAAACTTGGCAGTGCAGATAACATAACGGTTATGGTTATCAGCTTCAAGACATATGATGCCTGATATCCAAAAAAAAACATGAATWAAATAAACAATTAACTATCGGAAAATTACCCTTTAAATAAAAAAGTTCTAAAAATATATATTATTATTGTAATATCATGAATCTAAGRCTGCTATCAACTCCTTCARGTCTTCTATTTTCGTTATTCCATTGACAACTTCATAGTCATCGTCGTTGTATCCAATCTTCTTTAAACCATAGACATGACGCTCATTGGTGAAGTGATGCTCAAATGAGGATCTCCCKGTATASGAGTAATTCCCRCATATTTCACAAGTATATTTTTGGTCCAACTKGTTGAGTTTTATAAACCAYGTCGGTAGGTTTTCCTCATCSGAGCCTTCAGACTCCTCATCCTCTCTAATRAATCTGTCTTGATGRACAACTTCAYTYTCAGYCTGGACAGGCTCCGWGGATTGKYTTCCYAARACCAAATCCTTCARTTCCTGTGTGTCAATRATGGTCTTTGTATCGTATTTGTTTAGAAGYTCCATTTTTTTTATTCTTTTCTTTTCAGTTTCATCAAACATAGTGAATTTCTTGAATCGATCAATCTTCGACTTTTCAATGTATGACAGCTTCCCATATATCTTCGAGTTCAATATCGTTGTTTCCAATCTCTCCTTTATGTATTGGACCAGAACGTGTAGCTTGAACTCATTSAGACTTATGTCCTTGATCAGGTCGTCTTTGATGCATTCAGCCCAATGATACTTATACTTCAACTTCCCCTTGAACTCTTTTTTGCAATAAGGACAAATGATAACATTTTTGGYCTTTTCTATCCCATACTTGCTGATCTTGTGTACATACTTTTCCTCTACCTCTTTCTYTARTATAAACTCTATGGGTAAAAGAGGTTGGTACTGTTTTATRTTCTTRATGATTTGCCTAATGCAGTGCTTTAATAAGTTGTTATACCTTTCGCTTCTCCAGATCTTCACCTTTGATCTGTTCAACTTCAGTAGAACATTCTTGTTGTTGATGGGATACAACAAGTTTCCAAACTTCTTGTACAAAAAATTCTCTAAAAAGAACTGTTCGGATAAACTCATGTTCATTGTGAACTCGTTGAAATGTATGCTCAGATCATTCAAGCTGATTTCTTCMCCATAGTTGTTYTCATCTTTCTCTAAAGCATCAAACTCGTTAGTTTCCTCTTTGGTGAAGTTTGATATTTTGCCTATWACAGTTTCATTTTTAGCTTCACTGTCCGCATCATCTTGATTCAAGATCTTTTCAAGTTCATTCTGAAATATCTCATCATCCATAACAATCTTCTGTTTCTTTTTCTTTCCAACAGAATTTTTCTGTTTGGCGTTCTTCATTAATACCAAATCTAGCTTCTTTGTTATTTGCTTGTTTAGAAAGCTGAGTTGCTTAAAATTGATTGTATCATGTTTGATGTTGTTCTTACGTTTGATCATGTTGCTCAAATATGTATGTTCCTTTATGTTGAACTCTTTGATGTTGCTTTTGATGAAATCATCCTGGAGTGTTGTGTATAGTTCAGGATACAGCTGAAGTAACTTGATGATATCATTGAATGTGTCCTCAATCTCTACAAATGAATGAAAGTCATCGTCAAAAATGCTATCCACCAAATTATCTTCACTCATTGATTAAATAAATCAGTAGATGGAAATGTTAATAATGTAGTTACGGTTTTTATTTATTTTAAAGAGTTTGTTTGAACAATTGTAAGAAGGGAATTCAWAATAATCCCATTGCAAAAAAAAAATAGTATACGTCAACGAAATCAATCATCGGATTAWAACTTGGTAGCGTAAAATCTCAAAAARGTATATAACTACATAAAGCCATCATTAATGYTTTCTTCTCTTTGATGGTCTGGCATTCTTYTCCTTTCTCTTTTCTTGTTCCAATCTTCTCTTTCTWATMTCTTCAGTGGATCTTAAGCCTTGGGCATTGCCACCCTTTCTTTGMAGACCCTTGACATGCTTACCTTCGTCCAAGGCTTGCTTGACTCTCTTCTTCTGGCTGTCGTAATCGTCTCTGTACTTATCGGCAATCTTTGGAGCCTTGTTTTGCTTGTGCATGAACTTACCATTCAGCTTACCATCTCCACCCATGTGTCTGCCACTCAATTTGGCCTGTGTAACATCGTTGGCGTTGCTGGCTGTAGGATTGGCCAGGAATGTGCTTGTGTTCTCGTTTTCCTTGGTTCCAACCTTGATAGGTCCAACCTTTCTGGCTTTGCTCCATTCGTCAAATCTTCCAGATCTGAAGGATGCGGGAATCTTCTGACCGGATTCACCAATGATGTACTTCTTGTTGTCAATACCTTGTGAGTTGACATATTTCTTTCTCTTCTTRTCCCAAACCATCTTTGCGGTTTGCTTGTGGACTTGGACCTTGTCATCAGAACTCAAGTCAAATCCAGCCTTGGCAGCATCAGTGGAGAAGTTGGATTGGATGGACAATTGCTTTTCCTGGATATCAGAAGCTGCAGCGTAATGGGACATGAAGAATTGTGGATCCTTGTAAGTACTTGGCTTRGYCTTCTTTTGCTTTTGCTTCTTGGTTTTTTCTTCCTTCARTTCAGCCAATGCTTCATCACCATCCTTGAATTGGTTCAGAATCTCATCAGGAACAGTGTATCCGGAGGCCAGGTCCTTGAACTCATTGTCATTGACCTCTTGGTTTTTGAATATCTCATCCTCAACACTGTTTCTCAATCCCGCCAATCTTTCCTTTTCCAACAACTCTCTTCTTTCCTTGGACTTGACTTGGATAGGCATGATCTGCTTTCTTCTCTTTTGCATGAATATGGCCATTTCATCATCCTGGGCACGGGCAAATTCAAACACGGATTGCTTGTTCTGTCTGTTTTGTAACTTGGCCAAGAAGGCAAGCTTCTCCTTTTCCTCGTTCTTACCAAAGATCAAGTTTTGTTCGTCCCATCCTGCAAGCATGATTTCCTTGGTTCTCTTGATGGACTCAGCSGATGAYTGTTGCTTGGTTCTCATGTAAAGCTTTTGAGCCTTWAGGGCAACACCCTTCAATGTTTCTAATTCRTAATTATTGGCCATCAGGTTCTTGTACAAATCACCCATGTCTTCCAGGCCCAATCTTGGAGAACTACCCAAAACCAGTCTGTTYACATAGGAWACCTTAGGTTCCTTGAATTCRTGTTCAGAGTTACCTTGTTCAATCCACTTGTTCTTCAAAGTCTCACATCCTCTTTCATACATGCTGGTCAAAAGAATCTTCTTACCCAAGAATATTTCCAAGTCCARTAAGTAAGGCAGTTCGTTTTCTGATACAAGAGTGTAGGCCCAACCCTTGTTACCAGCTCTTGCAGTTCTACCGACTCTGTGAACRAAGATCTTGGATGAGGCAGGTAAGGAATAGTTGATGACATTGGCCARGATAGGAATATCAATACCTCTRGCAGCAACATCAGTGACGACCAACAGTGATGTCAACCCACATCTGAAGTTGAACAGCTGCTGTCTTCTGGCAAACTGGTCCAGRGAACCGTAGATGTAAGAGATCAAGTATCCGGCATCTCTTAACAACTGGGAAATATATTCAACATGATGCTTTGTAGGAACGAAGATGATGGTGGCCTTTTCGGAGGGTAACTCGTTGGCCTTGGCAGCTCTCAGATCAAGGGCCTCCTTTTTCTTTCTAAAGTTTGTTGGCTTTTCGTCATTGTCACCAAAGTCCTCATCACTACGCTTCATCACCTTGGCATACTTGACTATCTGTTCACTGGTGGCCATGTCCAACTTGATGACTTCTTGTAGCAAATACAACAAGTTGGCCTCTCTTTCGTCGTTYTTGATGGATAAAAACAAKGTTTCCAAGTTCTCTGATATCTTGGTTTCAGTGTCCAATCTTACCAGAACTGGATTGACCAARCCTGCCTTGGCAAACTCAACCAATGATCCAGGCAAGGTGGCCGAGAACAACAGGGTTTGTCTTTGCATAGGGAGGGAGGCCAGCAACTCATTCARYTGTTCTGAGAAACCCATTTCAAATAATCTATCAGCTTCATCAAAGCATATGTACTCGACTGTTTTCAAGTCCAGCTGCATTTCAACCTTCAAATGCAGGAATCTACCTGGSGTGGCAATGACGACATCGGGATTGTTCATCATCATGCTGAATTGCTCTTCCAGGGAGTCACCACCAGTCAACAGAACAGATCTCAAGTTCATGTTCTTTGTGAATTCCTTGAAGATCTTCCATGTTTGCAAGGCCAGTTCTCTGGATGGAGACAAAATGATGGCTCTCACACCTATCTTGGCTGAATGCTGCTTCAATCTTTCTATCAGAGGCAAGATGAATGCAGCGGTTTTACCAGACCCGGTTCTGGCCATTGCCACAACRTCCTTCTTTTGCAATATTAGGGGAATGGTCTTTCTTTGAATGGGTGTTGGYTGCTTGAATCCCTTCTTGGAAACATTCTTCAASAGGGTTGTGCTCTTRAATCCAAGGGCGGCAAATCCCTTCAATATCTTTTTGTTCTTTGTTGCTAGCTCGTTGGATGTCAAGTTTTCAAAGTATTCGTTGTCRGAYTCATCTGARTCGTTTGTGGTCTTTTTGTCGGCTTGAGAGACATCGTTTGGGTTTGTTAGTTCCAAAAGCGGGAATGAAAAGTCTTGTTTTTTGTTGTTGTTGGATGGCTTTTCTTCTTCGTCACTGATTATTTCATCTTGTAACTCTGAGTTGTCAGACTCATCAGAAGAGTCGGATCCATCTTGAGTTAGTCCTAGTAAGTTTTTGGTAATGTCAATATCCTCAGAATCACTGTCTGATTCGTGACTGTATTTAGAGTTCTTAACCATAGTTTGTTTTTTTTAGCTTCTGTTTAGGTGAATTAAAAACTGGTTATCTATGTCAAATAACTTCCTTTTGTGTGCTATTYAAAAYTGGTTTGCCTTTRATAAATGTGTTGAATTTATWTGTATTTAWATCAATCTYTGATAATGATTRTATTAAYGTGAWGAAAGATGCTTTGRAGGAATAMGAAAAAAAATAGGCAAAWGRSAGAAAGCACTATAATTACCCAAAGAAGAAATACTTTGGTGAGAGTTACTGAAGCGTTAGAAGAAAAAAAAAGAAATTATAAAGTAAACATCGGATTTAAGCATACATGCTGAGTCATGTGACCCGAGCTCATCGTGACAAGTTTTCATCAAATTAAAACATAATTTCTCTTCTTTTTTTTCAAAAAAACGTTACTCAACGTTCAATAATGAAACTATCATTCTGCTCTTTTAATGAAAAAGACAAAAAGAGCATAAACAACACAATCATACATGTATTTATATCAACAACTATAACTTACACGAAATCTTGCAATATGTTCAAAAACGGATTACGAGCCTGTTTGCAAATTTCATACATTACTAAGACCTTATACTCAACTAAAAATGAGCAATACCTTCAAACAGGACTCGATTACTTAAAGTTATGTCTGAACAGAAGCATTCAGACCCATGGTGATCTTTATGATAAGACAAATGTACATTACCATGACTATATGCTTTTAAAGCTCTGCCAACATAATAAACTCGACCTGAACAAGCTGTATGCAAAAGATCCTAGTCTCTTTGAAGTACTTCATGATTATAAGCTACCGAAGAAGATATACGTGGGGTTGTCCAGTGGAATTGACTCCACATTCTCAGCAGCGCTTCTTTCCCAAGTTTATCCCGGAGAGGTTCATGGGATATACATGCAGAACTGGGGGAAACAGCAAGACTTCAGTGTGCGGGATGGGCAGAAATGTTATGAACGGGACATCAAGGAACTACAGGCTTTGTTGAAGAAGCCAAATGCCCTTGAAGTGAGGGACTTCCATGTGAAGTCGTTTGAACGGGAGTACTGGTTCTCTGTGTTTGAGCCGTTTTTGGAAGAGTACAAGAAGGGAGAAACACCCAACCCAGACATAAGCTGTAATTCGATGATAAAGTTCAATGCACTACTACGGTACATAGACGAGGTGCTGGAAAAGGACAGTCCAAATAAAGATTACATGTTGGTCATGGGGCACTACTGTAAGAGAATGAACGAAAGGGGTATTTTCATAGCCGATGATGTAGGGAAGGACCAAAGTTATTACTTATCCCAAGTTGACAGTGACATTTTCAAAAGAGTATGGTTCCCACTGGGCCACATAAAAAAAAGAGAGTGTAGAGAGTTTTCCAAAATGTTTGATTTATCCAACTTTAAGAAAAAGGACTCTGTGGGGATATGCTTTATAGAAAATGAACGGATTGAAAATAAAGAAGTTATATCAAGAACAAGAATATTCACACAATTCCTGTCTGACTATCTCCATGAAAACGAAGGACACTTTATAAGTYATCTGAAAAGGGAAGATATTTATCAAAATGAGAATGACATCRAAAAGGCATTAAAAACATATGTTCTAAAGTGTGAASAATCAGAAAGATCACATGAYTTGGTCAAGGTTTATTGGARGGTCAAGCACAAGGGAKTGCACACATACACTCTGGGCCAAAGAGTCAAGGAGCCCCTGCCACAAACAAAAAAACTTGCGGGGAAGTGGTATGTGAGTAAAAAAAATATTGGCAARAATGAGCTAGAGGTTGTTTGTGGATCTGACAATGTGGACCTGTACAACCAGGTGATCCACTTCAAGG
The DNA here is from genome assembly GCA_001749795.1 of Hanseniaspora opuntiae. NCBI lineage: Eukaryota > Fungi > Ascomycota > Saccharomycetes > Saccharomycodales > Saccharomycodaceae > Hanseniaspora > Hanseniaspora opuntiae. The sequence goes on from LPNL01000008.1 coordinate 787,059, forward strand.
ACATTGTCATGCAGGATGAAAAGAGRCTSTAYAGCAGTGAGAAGCTAGGAATAAAGTTCAGATCCTTGCACCTGAGTGTTGAGGACAATGAGAAGCAGCTGATAGAAATAGACTCATTGAATGASAACAATAGCGTAACCTTAAARCACAAGCAAAAGGGCATCAACCCTGGACAGTACCTGGTGGTGTATGACTTCCACACAGGYCAGGTGYTGATGAGTTCCAAAATCAGGTAGGTCTCCACGTGACATGGTGCTGTGTTCTGTCCCAAAAAAAAAAAGAAGTCCCACTGTGAACTTTGACAATCTTCAAGCAAATGGTCTAAAAATAAGACACCCGAGAGTGTGTAGCCGCTCTCCAAAAAAATAAACATGTTSKKTTTTTGTCCCAYACGGTCGCTTTGSGAGTTATTTCCCAAAAGAGTTASAARAAAAGAAAGCAAAGTGGGTGTSTGWGTCGGCAGCAAGGTTTGTTTACGGTAAACAATYYCCAAATGAAAAAAATTTTTTTACTGTGTTTATTTTTCAAAAAAACAGATTYAAAGTAGAAAAAAATTTGAAAACTCAGCATGATCTTGTGAAAGTTTTTTTCTGTATGATTTCCTCTCCTTTCTTTGTTTACTTTGATTTGTAGATTAACTTTGTYTGTTTTGATTTATATATAACCTTTTCTTAATCAAATAGTTTYYTTTTSTTKTTTTATTTAATAATCTYTGTTACTACAGTTATATAACTTTWATATAGTCAATAAACCAAATCAAAAACACATAATCTACTATAAATTAACTTGTTTTTTTTTTTTAATTTTTTTATACTGATTCTAATAACATAATTCTAAAAAAAGACCAATACACTTTTTTTTTCCTTTGCATATAAAAATAAACAACTTAATTGTAATCTGTATAACATAACAAAACAAAAAAAAATGGCCATCACTAAGAAATTCTTTATCACCTCCTCAGCCTTAGCTTTATTGTCAAGTGCTGCTTCCAACTCCTCCATCCCATCCTCATGTACCGTCAAGTCCTCTGCCACTGCCCAATCTGACTTGGACAGTTTGTCTTCCTGTAAGACCATCTCCGGTACCTTGACTTTGTCTGGTAGTTTGATCAACCCAACCTTGAACGGTGTTGAGGTCATTGATGGTGATTTGAACATTGAAAACTCTGCTGACATTGTTGCCTTCAATGCCAACTCTTTAACTGAAATCACCGGTGACTTGCTATTGCAAAACTTAACCTCCATCCAAACCTTGTCCTTGGACTCCTTGACCTCTGTTGGTTCCATYTCYTTGGTTGCTTTACCAGTCATGGACAACTTTGTCATCACCTCCTTGACCTCTGCTGACAACATTGTCATTTCCGACACTGCTGTTTCCTCCTTGGAAGGTTTCAACAACTTGAAGGAAGTTGAAGTTTTCAACATCAACAACAACCCTAACTTGGTTTCCATTGACTCCCCAATCAAGAGTATCTCCAACGGTTTGTCTATTTCTTCCAACGGTGAAGACTTAGCCCTAACCTTTGACCAATTGATCTGGGCCAACAACATCACTGTYTTGGGTGCTGGTGAAGTTGAATTCCCATTGTTGACCAAGGTCAACCAATCCATTGGTTTCATCAACAACACCTTTGAATACTTGAACATCGACAACGTCACCCAAATCGGTGTCACCTTCAACGTTGTTTCCAACAATGAATTGACCGAATTGTCCGCTTCCAACTTGAAGACCCTAGGTGGTGCTTTGGTCATTGCCAACAACTCCAAGTTGACCAACGTCACTGGTTTCCCATCCTTGACCTCCATTGGTGGTGCCTTGGATGTCATCGGTCCATTCGACACCTTCTCCATTCCAAAGTTGAACTCCATCAAGGGTGGTGCTGATGTTGAATCCAACAAGACCAACTTCTCCTGTGATGCTTTGAACAAGTTGGAAAAGTCCGGTAAGATCCAAGGTAACGTCTACAAGTGTAAGGCTGGTTCTTCCTCTACCACCGCCACCTTGTCCTCCGGTACCTCCACTGGTTCTGCCACCACCATGTCCTCCTCCGCCACYGGCTCCTCCTCCTCTGCCACTTCTTCTTCCTCTTCCACCAAGAAGTCCAAGGGTGCCGCTCCAACCCAAGCCATGAACAAGGCTGGTTTGTTCGGTGGTTTAGCCGCTGTTGCCATTGCCATGTTATAATCAGGYTSTAAGCACAATATAATATAAAGTAAAATATCAAAAGACAAGCATATGTATGATATATAAATAAAACAAAAACAAAAAAATTAATGTACACTTTAAAAACAAAAAGTTTAGATTTTTTTTCACTTTCTTTTTTTTTAAACTAAAAAACTCTGAATAACAAATTGATATATATAAAAGTATTCAATAACTCTATTTCTTCTTTGACAAAGCAGTAAGGTTCTCAGCCTTCTTGATCTCCATCTTTTCCTTGAAGGAGAACTTGTAAGACTTGAAGTATTCGTTCAATTGCTTTTCTCTGTCTTCGTCAGTTTGACCTGGTTCTCTTGGTGGTAAGACTGGCTTTTCGTTCTTGGCTGGAGCAGCTGTTTGTTGCTTAGCAGCCTTTTCTTGTTCTTCCAGGGCTCTCAACTTTCTTTCAGCTTCCAATCTGTTGGCTTCTTCCAGCTTTCTTCTTTCTTCCTTGGCAGCCAACAAACGTTCTCTGGCTTGTTTCTTGGCCTCTTCTTGTTCCTTGGCCTTTCTTTCAGCTTCTTCAATAGCAGCTCTTTCAATGGCTTCTTGTTCTTCTTGCTTCTTCAAGGCTTCAACCTTCTCAATGAACAGCTTCTTCTTCAATGCATCAATCTTTTCTTGTCTYTCCTTCAAGAAGACTTCCTTTCTGGATTCAATCAAGGCATTCTTCATTGACAAGTAGTCGTTGAAGTTTGGTGCCAACAAGTCGTGTAGGGCAACAGCCTTGGTGTGTCTTTCCATGGCTTGTTCAGTCAACTTTCTGACAACTTCCTCGTATCTGGCATCTTGCTCCTTCTTCATGACTTCAAGACTTTCCTTCAACTTAGGCTCTTCAACTTCCAGTTGGGCTCTGTACAAGTAATCAGCTCTTGAGAAGATTGTTGGTAATTTCTCTTCAAACTCCTTGTCRTCCTTCAAGGAGGCCTTCATGTCCATGGTGGAGATTTCCTCAAAGGTGTGTTTCTTCAAGTCCTTTGGATCAACAATAACMAGACCCTTGGCATTCATCTTGTAGATGGCATCCTTCAAGATTTGCTCGTTCATGGCGATTTCCTCCTTCTTCTTCTTTTCTTCTTCCTTTCTTTCAGCTTCTTCCTTCTTCAAGTTCTCCTTGGCTTCCTTTTCTTGTTGTCTTCTGATTTCTCTTTGCAGGGCCTCGTTTTCAGCCTTTTGTTGGGCCTTCATGGCACTGTACTCCTTGGCCATGCCCTTGGCAATTTCAATACCCTTTAGTTCATTTTCAATGTCTCTCTTTTCAGAAGCAAAGATTTTTTCTCTGATTAACTTGACTCTGTCGAAGTAGGATCCCTTGGCGTATTGCTCGCTAGTGATAAAGTCTTCGGTGAAGTAGGTCAGAACCTTGGATGTTCTCTTGATGGATTGTTGTTGTGGTTCCTCAAGCTCAGGGACCTCGTTGATGATTTCCTCCTCGGCATCCTCAACAATGTCAGCAGCATCGTCGTCATCAACAATTTCCATGTCCTCATCGTCTTCGTCCTCTTCCTCTTCAGAGGCCTTTGGATTGTAGATCAACTTGTAAGGATCATTGATGAAGTTGATGGTTTCRGATTCCTCGTCCAAGTTGAAGAAGATGTAGTCATCAGCAGCAGCTTGGATCAAGGCATTGAAGATGTCAAAGTTGTCCAAATCAAATGGCTTTGGCAAGGAGGCAGCTTCAAAGATGTCAGCAATGGAAATGGATTCCTGGCTGGAAGAAATGGCAACAAAGATCTTGTTGATGAATTGRTCTCTTAATGGAATCAAGTAATCYTTGTATTCTTCAGACTTGAACAAAGTTTGGATTCTTTCGGTTTGTAACAAGTTCTTCAAGGAAGAAATGGATTCAACATTGAAGTTGTTCAAAACTTCGTATAATTCCTTGATGTCAGARGAAACATACTTGTAAACGTTTTCGGCCAAGACAGAYTCCAACAATTGTTGTCTGTTTGGCTTTTCGTTCAAKCCCATCATCTTGTACAAGCTGTTGGAAGGATCGTTGATACTCTTTGGCAATTCAAACTCAGAAGTGGCCAAACAAGCCAAGAAGTTGACAGATGCATACTTCTTGAAGTCCTCTTCAGTGGCATTTGGATTGGTTTGGTACAAGGCAAAGAACTTGGTCAAGGCATAGGCATTCATCAAGTGGTTGCCAGCAGCCAAGAAGGTCTTGGCAACACACTCGTAGTAAGAGGCCAGGGCAATGGCCTTTGGTCTGTAGGAGTTGCTGATTTCAGCAAAGTTGTGGATATCCTCAATGACCTTGTAAGCTTCGTGCCAYAAGGACAACTTGACAGCCTGTCTCAACATGAAGTACTTGAAGTCAGCTAGTCTTTGGTAAACCTCAGCATCGTTCAAATCAGTGGTGAAGGCAATCTTGTGGTTACCCTTTTCGACCTTACCCTTGTGGAAGTACATCAAGTCATTTATGTGTCCTCTCAACAAGTCAGAGAATCTTCTGAATTGGTTCTTGTTCTTTTGCTTGGTGATGATGGAAAAGACACGGTAACAGGTTTGCATGTAAACGGCATCCAATGGACTCTTGTTGAAGGTTAAGTTCAACAAAAAGTGCATTCTTTCTAAAACCATGGTGACAAAGGATCCAATGTGTTCTTCTTCAGAGGCGTTACCTTCAGTGGCATCAACCTTCTTGGAGGCAGCGTACATGATGGAGAATGGAGTGACGTTTTCGTTTTCATCAGCATCTTCAGAGCCAATTTCTCCCAATCTGGCTTCTTGTTCTTCTAAGTAGCTGGACAATTCATTGACGTATGATTGGATCAAGTCAGATAAAACCTTCAAACCATCAGCATTGTTGAAGTAGTTGTGTTTCAAYTTCTTCAAACCTTCATTCAAAACACTGGATGTCTTGAACTGGATGGACAAGGTGATCAATCTGGAAACAACTGGAGCAACAGACTTTGGGTCTAAGTACTTGGCGTTCTTTTGGTTCAAGATCTCACCTAGGGCATCCAAGGCATCCTCGTGTAGGCCCAAGTTCAATAAATCATCAGCAATGATCAAGACATTGTCAGCATTGAATGTAGGTTGGTGTCTAGTTTGTCTAGCACCGTTGTTTCTTTGAGCAGCAGACATGTGGTTAAGTATACTGTTGAATAACTCCTRAAGATTTGGTTTGTATGTATTATCATTGTATATCTAAGCTTTAAACCTAAGAACAAGAGAGTTCACTAGAAGATATAGTATCTAATCCCAATATGGAAATAAATTCAAAGGAAAAAATGGGRAAAAAGAAAAAAAGGAAAATTTTTTTTTTTCACTTGGAAAAAACACACACAGAACAGGTTTTGTTCTAATTTCCCTTTTTGGCAAAACACCAAAAACTACGATGAAGGTGTCTTTAACTCCGACCATCGTAAATCAATAAACATATGACATAACAAAATTGTGCTTTAATATATATTCTCGTGTTGTATTTATAAATTGCTAGATACCATTAACTCAACTAGCTCATCAGTAGGGTTCTCRTCRTGYTTGGCTGTTTCAATGTTGGTCAAAACCTTTTTGATTCCTATGTTCAAGTTATCGCCCATGATGGTACGCATTTGATCTATGGTGCCATTGTCTGGGAATTGTGTKGACTTCAAGATAGCGGATAGRTCWTCGTATGAGGAGACATTTGGAATGGCTATTTCGTTRTCAAAGCARCTTAGCATGTCCAAYTGCTTCAAGACAGAATGATTGTTTGTTGTGGATATTATCAACAGTTTTCTATCTTGAGGAGGCTTTCTTTTCAAGTAAACCTTCAACACTTGCAAGACATTGTTGGAGAATCTTGGTCCAATAGGAACCCAATCAATCAGGGATTCCAAGGAATCAATGATMAGGATGTTCARTGGAGACTTGTAGGCATCTCTGAATGTGTTGTCTATRAAGTTGATCTTGGCCTGTTCATTCATTCCTGTTGTGTCCTCTGGRGARATCATTCTAACAAATGGGAATCCAGATTGTAAGGCAATGGATGCAGCCAGGGCAGTCTTTCCTGATCCAGATGCACCATGGAATAACAATGAAATCAATCTTGTCTTRTCACTTGCAGACACCTGCTTGACATATCTGGCTCCATTTCTCAARATGTCGTCAATTTTGGTTGAGTACTTGATGATACCGTTTTCTATGCATGTCTTCAAATCCTCCTCACTGACACCAAATGCAGGCACAACTTCACTCAGAGCATTCAAGAAGTCTTGTCTRCTGACATGTAAGCTYTCRATGTCCTTGRCATTCARRTTSGTTTTCCCCTGRCCAATGTTYACTGTTTTGTTGATGGCAAAGGAGGAAGCACTCTTKACYAACCCCTCAATTTCAGCACCTGAAAAGTTCTTTGTCATGGCTGCTAGCTCCTTTAAGTTAACATCCTTACCAATCATACCGTTATCTCTCATTTTCTTGGTTTGGATTTCCAAKATTTGAAGTCTCCCRGCTTCATCAGGTAACTTGATCTCAACTTGAACCTCAAATCTACCTGGTCTTAAAAGAGCGTTRTCAATAAGATCCCTTCTGTTGGTCATACCAATGACCAATATGTTGTTAAGTTGATCAACACCGTCCATYTTGGCTAGCAACTGGTTGACAACGTTGTCACCAACACCTGTTCCATCWCCTCTTGASCCTCTTTGCTTGAACACGGAATCCAACTCATCAAAGATGATGATGTGTAATGATGATTCCTCACCCTTGGCCTTGTACTCCTGCTCAGCATCCTTGAAMARGTTTCTGATGTTTTCCTCTGAKGAACCGACATACTTACTCAAAATTTCAGGACCRTTMACAATCTTGGGTTCCTTGGCRTTCAACATGTTACCGATTTTTCTTGCAATCAAGGTCTTACCAGTACCTGGAGGACCGTACAATAGAAGACCCTTTACATGTGAAATACCCAACTTGGCAATGACCTGGGGTGGRAAGATTCTTGAGGCGAACGCTCTTCTGAAGATCTGTGTGAATTCCTTGTCCAAACCACCAACACCCATGTCCTCAAATTTGAAGTCCGGTCTGATAACAGCGTCCGATCTAGGCTTCAATCTGGACATGCCGTTGTCTTTCAGGTTCACTAGTCCATCCTTGCCCTTGTAAAAGTCAATTTGGGTTTGTCTTGTGAGTATACCCTTRGCCTCAACACCAGTTGAAAGCTTTGAAGCGGTGTTCTCRACATCCCCCAAGTCGATGTTTTGCAATGATTTGACTCTTACATCAAACACATGGCCCTTGAACTCCATTATCAGCATTTGTGTGGGTGTGAAAATTTGATTTTGGAACTTGTTGATGAAATGCTGGGCCAATTCATCTTGATCAAATGGTTGTGGAACAGCCTTCATTTTGGATCTGAAGTTGATYTCTAAATTTAGTAATCCCAARTAACATGGGTTTCCATGTGTGTACTTGAAAAGATCAAAWGCCTTCAATTGTATAGGTTGTTGYAAKGACCATCCACCCCATGTTCTTTGATTACCATTGAAACCCACGTTCCCAGGAGCCACATCAGTCGAGTGTTTKGTAGTAAACACATAGAAATCATCAACACTTACATAAACATTGTCTTGAAAGTCATTTGGATTGACAGCAACRACATTGGCCAATGCATATTTGTTGTCTGGGCAGTTTGCTACAAAAAGCTGRACAGGTGCCTGACTGTATAGGTGCGCATCCAATGTTGGTGCTGGTGCTGGTGTGGCATGAGCTTTGCCAAAGCCTGGTAACTTACCAGAAAAACCAAATTTATCCATACTTCAATGATTTTGAATGTGAAAGAGATAAATAAGTACTATAGTTTTATTTTGGATCTATCTTATTGTTTTTCTCTTTCTTTGTTGAAAGAGTTAACAATACCAAAGCTTTATCAAACACTCTTTAACTAAAAATATATTTATTAATTTTTTTTAGGTGTTTCTYRATACACGGGGGAAAAATGTGGATTTTTTCCTTGACTAAAYGTGCCTAACACGTARCATCCGTGCTACACATATATCCAATGAAGACTGAGAGCAGAATCAATCTTCATCACAGAWAATTCAGTATATATCTTAAAAGTAAAAGCATAATCCAATCAAGTATATAGATAAATAAGAAAGTTTCTCTTCTTTCGTGAACAATTACTCCTTCTTCTCCTTCTTTTCATCTTTGGTTGAAATCAGCTTGAATATCAAAAACCCGATCACTATGTATCTCCAGTTCTTGACCAAGAAAGATGGCTCTTTTTCTTCTTTGACTTCATCTTCAAACTCAATTTTTTCTCTTTGTATGATGTTGTTCTTTTTCATTGAGCTTGTTGTGCCCTTCTTTTCCTTCTTGATATCCTCGTATTTCTTAGTTTTCTTCTTGAGTGGGTCTAATGGTGTGTTCGGAATTTTGACATTTGTTGCCATGTCAGCAGAAATGCTGTAGTTCCCATTGCCCTTGTTGAATTCCTTTATGGCTACCTTCTTAGGGTCTCTAGGGTTTATCACAACTTTGTAATCACTGTTTTCATTTATGGTAATAAGTTGGAAACAATCAGCCGTGTTTGATCCAGTACTTAGACAATACTCCCCATTTGGAATTTCACTGTCAACATTGGATATCATAAAAGATGAACTCTCAGGTATAAAGTTGTATTCACATAACACACCTGAGTTTGTGTCTTTGCTTGTATCTTTCGATCTATAGAAGATCTTAGTTGATTGTGATAAGCTTAGTAAGCTGAATATTATAAAGGCTATGTATGATTGCTGTACCATTTGTGTTTAAAAGCGGTGGTAGTGTATTAATATAATTATGATACTAAATTTATATTAYCTTSTTTAGGTTATGTGATCAATACTTCAGGTAGACGCTSTGTGATCTTCTATATATTGAGTGCTTCCAATTGTTAGCAGTAGGGGTAAGAAAAAGTATTGAGTTACACATTTTTTTAAGTGAAGAAAATTTTAAAAAAATRGTGTAAACATCACGTGTYGTAAKYWAAAAGCAYTRYCAAAGTTTACATATACTAAATTAAAACYTAACAACATGATTTTGTAACTAAATAAAAAGATTATAATTTATTATAATTAATTAATAACGTAGTTGTAAACATTTTTGACATATATGTACACTTTGGTAGTATATTTTGCTAAACAAAATACACATACTGATACCCAACATAACGAAATAAATAATAACATAATATGAAAAAAAAATTCAAATGAATATTTATATAATTTACAAGCTAACTTTATCGTGATCCAATCTACTCTCTTGCAAAAGAAGAAAGCAACAAAGCCAGTTTAAATATATATAGCAAGATCCAACCCGTAACTGTACAAAAGAATGAACAGTTAGAATGTGAAATCTCTATTTACTATAGGTGTTTAATTTAATTTTTTTTTTTTTGAAGTGTATGGAAAAATAAATGCTGTTAATCATGGATCAATTGTGCATTTATTTGAACTTCTTACCGAACATGATCATTTGTAATTGATCGTATAAGGAGATAACACCGGCACCGGCAACACCTCTTAAGATGTTAGCACCACAACCCTTGAATAAGGTGGAGACACCTTCAGCGGCAACGACCTTTTGTAAACAGTCAAAGGCACCAGCGTACTTGACGGCTTGACCGGAAGTCATCATCATTCTTCTTCTAACGGTATCTAATGGGTAAGAAGCGGTGGAGGCACCGGTGGTAACAACCCAACCTAATAAGAAGGAGGCCATGAAGGAACCTTCCAAAGAACCAGTCAAAACAACAGGCTTCAAGGAGTCATATAAACCGAAGTATAAACCTCTGTAAACAACAATACCAACAACAGATGGTAAGAAACCTCTGTATAAACCGGCGAAACCATCGGAAGCAATGGTTTTCTTGTAAACATCAACTAAACCGTTGAATTGTCTTTCACCACCCTTCTTGGCGGACTTGGAGTCAGCAGCTAATCTGGTTCTGGCGAAATCTAAAGAGTAAACGAATAACAAGGAGAAACCACCAGCTAAACCACCAGCAGCTAAGTTACCAGCGAACCACTTGGCGTAGGAGTCTTCCTTCTTGAAGTTGAATAAGGCTTTGATCTTGTCCTTGAAGGCGAAGTTCAAAGCTTGGGTTGGGAAGTATCTGATAACGTTAGCAGTGTTACCTCTCCAGAAAGAGGCRATACCTTCTTGGCTAGCAGTTCTCTTGAAACATTCAGCAATACCGGTGTACTTTCTGTCCAAAGTACCTTGCTTGATCATTTCATCTTGGTTTTGGATTAATAATTTGACTCTTTCAATTGGAGCAGCAGCAGTCTTGGCAACAGCGGCGGAGACACCACCCATTAAGAAATCGATTAAGAAGTTAGATTCAGCCATTTTAAATAAGTATGAAAGTTTATTCTTAGGATGGTTTATTAAGTGTTTTCTYTACTRTTAATTRATATAAGCTGCTTAAWCCAAAACAATGTTTAAATGAAAAAAGAACACTTATGGAGTATTAATACTGACTTTAAATAAAATTTCCATATCTCTCCAAAAAATCTTCATGAAGAAAAAAAAAAAACAAGAAAAATTTTTCTTCACCCAAATTGGAATCAAAAAATTTTTTTTACTTCTGTGAATAGCGCACTAACCAAAAAAAAAAAGGAATAAACCACTCACAGTTTSCAGATAGGAGATAGGGGTAATTGTTAATCCGAATACCCTTATGAATGTCCACTGGAATTTTCGGTAATTACTAAGTAAATCRAAGTTATTTGAATYTTGCCATGTTGCGTCATGTACAATAACGTACAGTCTTGCTTTTATCRAACATATTGAACGTKTTCTCAAGTTCYTATATGCTGTCTTGATGAATTGACAGTGGTCTGTYTTAGCCAATCAAAATGCTCAGAAAGTCTTTTTTYTTTTSATTACTACTTTCGGMTACTKGGAGAAAAAAAAAAWCAGARTAYRCCCAYGTAAGAAWWYTTGACACACCGAAAAAAAAGTACAAAAACAATGTAAAGATAAACTCCGATAAACTTCTGGTTTTGAATTTTTGACARTTAGAAGTCACATGACCATATTTTATCAATTACCACRCATCCTCAYCTWTTCAACAAAAAGTATAACTTTATTACCTATTTATATATTCTAAGATAGATAGTSAACTGATTCTCTTTYAAACGYTGTTTTAAGATATRTAAAAGCGTTATGATAAATTTTCAATGGTTTTCTTTTTGACTATGTTCAGTTCTGTTTCTTTACTAAAGTCTTGTCTCCAATCRCAAACAGGACATTTCAGTTGCTTGCCCCAATACAGGGGTATCACAGGAATGAARAATATTGTTATGAACTCCTTTCTTTTGATTGGCTCAACAGAGAGGTTTTTACAGTTTGGACAGTAAAAGCAATGGTCATTGCAGATGGATGGYTTCTTGTTAATCTCCTTWAGTGATGGCAACACACTCGTATCTTTAACTTCGTAGTGAGAATCAAAATCTTGCTTTCCAAAAAGTATGAAAAAAGACATTGTATGGTGTTTTACKGAAGCTCTTTKGGTATTTTATTATCACATATATGATTAATAACTTAGCTTAACTTCTTTAGTCTTAATGAGCATCGAATATTTCTATGTACATTTCGATTATGTTGGATATGAGTTTTTTTTTAAGGGAGCAAGAAAAAAAGAACTGAAAGTGTGGGAAGAAAAAAAAAAATACGTTGTAGTCACGTGCATCTATTGCTATTCATCAATCAAAGGCAAACGATATATCTCCGTAGATTTCACGTTCATTCGGAAAGAACCCCCCCATTGAATTATCCTAATCTTATAGATAACACTTAAACAAAAATTATTTCCTGCTTCAACTATTCATCGACTAAAGTCGATWCGCTCTTTCAACTCAGTAAGTGTAATACTACGTATGTTATCAGATAATGTGTTCTTGATCAAAGCATACAGTATTTKGGATTCTTTTTTTTTTCTTTAAAAAAAAAAAAATTAGCCAAGGTTTTCAAAAAATAACAAAAAATTTKAACAAGAAAATTTAGAAGTTTATGTCGCTTAAATCGCATATAACTATACTTTACGAGCATTATCTCTCTTGTAGTTTTTTACGCCGCTTAAGGAGAAAACAAAAAAAAAAGATCGTCGAAGAGCGGTGCTTGCGATAGGTTATTTTTTTTTTTAAATTCARAACTTGGCCGAGCGCTACAGAAATGTTTCAAAAAAAAAAAGGAGGCTAGAAATAAAATACATGATAATTGATAACCTTTAACTGTAAGCTGAACACACATGGAGTCTTAGGTATTGTGATGCATGTTAGATARCAGAAATTAGATTTGCATTGGTGTYATTGAAAGGGAAAGCAAAAAAAAAAAATTGCTTGTGTGTTCTATGCAAATGTTTGATGTAACAATTGTGCTAATTATCAGCGAATAATGTACTAATTGTGAGGATTACGATTATCAACATAAAARCACAATAATAATCTTGGGTTATGCAATCAATTGTACATTAAATAAATTGYTTACTGATAAGSCATTCCGATAATTATTGTAGTCCTATCTATTTGAAAATAAATTGTTGACTTCTTCATAGTATAAATACTAAAAGTGAGGACAYGTTTATTTTTKYATAYTAAATTAATATACAWTTAGAATTWATTTCAMAATTTATTTGGAAAACAATCAGAGGACACATCCAAACTGATTAWAGATAATTTTATTACCTCTACAGTCGAAGCAGCGCCATTTATCTCAATACATTAAAGTTGGCCATTATAGATTGCATATATATTTTTTTTTTTTGAAAATCYTCAATATAATTTAAGGAGTATATAAGTCTCGTTTAAATTTTTTTTWTWTTGTATTTTTTATTTCTCAAAAAAAAAAAAAGTCAAGAATTAATATTTGAAKATTATSATTGAAATAAAAAAAAAAAGTAAACCATTTCTTCCTTTGAAAATAAGAAAAAAGGWTTATACCAGAAACAAAAACAAAAAAACTGGATAACCAACACACACAAGCCATCAATAAAGTAAAATAAAGATTTRATCAAGATTTTTAATYTTTAATTGAAAAAAAAAAACATTCGCTAAATTAATCTTATAAAAGCTTGCCTTTTTTTTTTTCYCACCTCACTCACSAAAATAAGGTAAATGCTTTCTACGGGCAACGACTTGATTAACTTGTTTTCTACAAAAAGTGCCAAGAATGGCCAACCTGAAAACATGTTTTCGCCACCTTACATGTGTTCACCAATGTCATTATCATCAGAAAGTGTTCGGAACTACAATTTTAACAGAAATGATTTGTTTGATTTGAGCAAAACGGAGATGAAGGGACTTTCAAGAGAAACCTCACCAATATACATCACGCAGGAGATGCACGATGTTAACTTGATGAAACAAGACACATTGAAGCCATTCACACAAATTGGACTAAACAGTAGCGGAACAACTGTTATGGGCGATTACGACTCACTTGATGATATACTGAACTACAACTTCACAAAGGACAGTGAGACTTTGAACCAAACTCCTGTCAACAATGAGGCAACAAGCATCGCGCCTTCGGATTTGATGAATGATGCGTTTGATGTACAAACCCAGGATTTGAAGTCAAAGAGCCTGTCCTTGGTAACAGCAGCTGAAATGCAAGGAAGTCCAGATGGGATTTCATTTGAAGATGATATCTTGAATGACAACTTACTGAAAATATCATTGGATATAGAACAGTCAGTTTTTGAGGACAACCACGTGGATACAAAGAAAAAAATAATGAAGAGACCGAAGAAATACAAAACCAAAAGYAAAMCCCATGATGARGTCCAAGATGAAAACATTGTTAAAGTCAAGAAAGTATACAACACAAGGGGGAAATCCATCTCTGACTCAAGACTGTCCACCGAGTCYCTAAGACAAAGCTTCCAATTATCATCAGCCTCCGCAGCAAACAAGCTTGAAGAGTACATAGAAAAGCTTTTGGTTGAACACTGCAACTTCCAATTGGGGTACCGAACGTGGGTCAGAGACACTGAGAAGGATGAGCGTGAGGAGATCCTGAAGGTCCTAGAGTTCCAGCTGAACAAAAACCTTGCTTATCTGAATGAAATCACTGGCATTGATAAGAAACTTGAAAAAAGAAGCATTGAAACCATAGTCCGAAAGTGCACCTATGCCAAGCAGCAGTCAAGATTGAGAAAAGAAAGAAGAAAAGCTGCTCAGGTGAAGTCCAAAATGGCCAGAGAAGGTCTCTGACAATGTGGTGATATGTATCTTTTCGTAAAAAAAAATAAACAGAATRGAAAAGAAAAACATCCTTATCTGCTAAAAGCATTGCTAAACAAAACAATATAATAGATTATSTGCKGTGGACCCTTAACAGCGTGATKTTGCCATTTCAAAAGATAATATAATTTCTTAAAATATTTTTTTATAAATAAACAAATAAAAAAAAAAACTGCYATATATATGTGTAATTTTTTTTTTTTTGCCCTAAAAYTTTTWRTAATTTTTGGTAYTTGTCTATTTAAAAAAAAATAAAAATAACAATTCGGTTAAWAAAAAAGAAAGTATAAAWATTACTGAGGCAATTTTTTTTTTTTGCTTTTGCTCTGGAAGGGTTGTGTTTTGSCAAGAGACAAAAAGAAAAATATTGGCCCCAAACAAGAAAGCTAGRAAATGCTTAGAAAAACGCGCACAGCAGAAGCTTTTTAAAAAGTAGACAAAAAATATGTTTGTCTATGCTARAGTAGACAAAATAAACTATAAATATTAATTTTGTCTACTTGCTATTCTTGTCCTTTCTTCTTATTTGTGTATACGTGTACTACCCCTTTGGGAAGGCTTGAGACTTGTTTCAAACAAACATCAAAAMGTAAAAAGAGATTTAATCAATTTTAAAAAGGAAAARGAAAAAGCAGTACATACTCTTCTATTTTTATTTGAGYAAAAGTAGTAGTAGTAATATTCTTTCCTTGGTTAAGTTGTTAACAAGAAAATTCCTTTCAAGTAACGARAACTTCTTGTAATATCGGTATACCTCTTTAAAAAGATTGATAACCATACTGTATTGACTTTTTTTCCAGTCATGTAAGCTGAATGACTCAATAAAAGAGTGTTTGACCATTACCGATTAATACAAAATCCATATCYTAATCATTCAATCAAGAGTACTACTAAATCATTCTTTAATCATATCCAAAAAAAGTGTTGAGGGAAAAAAAAGTACACTAAATATTATGGGAACCTAGCAAAACACACAAAATACGGTGTGTGGGAAAAAAAGTCGAATGATTTGTTTCTAAATGAGTAATATCCGATTCTTTCAAAAGAGGAAAATGTRGCGAAAACACGATTCAAAGTCCGAAAAAATCACAAAAAAAAAACGTAATGGGCCGAGAAAAACTAACAACAGCGTTTTTTTTTTCTCATTGSATTACGAACTTCCTTWCCCCCAACGAAAAAATACGTAATTTTAAAAAACACGGTAGTCAATCAACTGTCTTTTGCTTTCAAAATYGAAATTGTTAAACAACTTTCAAGAATCAGAATCACTGAATTGGTAATTATTTCTTTTTTTTTAAAGAATCAAAACTCAATGTTTCAGACAACAAGAGTAGAAAAATTTTTTCTTTTTGATAAAATTTGATTTTAATCTTTTTCTTTTTTTTTTTTTTTTTTGAAGAATATATATAAACTCTATCTCTCTGAATTAATTCAAGAAAGTCTCAACATAWTTTATYTTTCAAAAATTTTTTTGAAGGGTAAAAATAAAGTTGATATAATAACCATAACCAAACATCCTGTTTAAACAATTTTTTTTTTTTCTCCTTAACTTAATCAGAAAAAAAAAAAAACTACTAAATCACTCTTTATATCTCAAAGAAACTATAAAAAAAACTAGTACAAACAGAACAGCACATAAGAAAACATATACAAAATGGCTGATAGATTATTAGATATTGCTAACCATTTAAGCGAAAAACAAAATGCTTCTGTTGAATCATTCGAAGCTGCTAAGTCCCCTTCAATCGGTATGACCAACTCCTCTGTTATTGATGGCCAAGTTGATCCAGAAAAGAAACCATTGAGAGTGTCTGTTATCGGTGGTGGTAACTGGGGTACCACCATTGCCAAGGTTGTTTCCGAATCTGCCCTTGAATACCCTACYCTGTTTGATATCAATGTCAGATGGTGGGTTCATGAAGAAGATATTGTTTACAAAGGTGAAAACCACCCTGCCAAAATCTCCTATATCTTGAACAACTTCCACGAAAATGTYAAATATTTACCTGGTGTTAGATTGCCAGATAACTTACACGCCACCGGAAACATGTTGGAAGCCATTGAGGACTGTGACATTTTGGTCTTCAATGTTCCCCACCAATTCTTGGGTTCAATCATTGACACCCACATCACCCCTATYTTRAAGGAAAAGTCCCAGCAGTTGGGTAGAGAGGCTTCCTTCAGAGGTGACCTTGTTGCCAGACACTGTATTGCCATATCATGCCTAAAGGGTTTCCACATCAACCTTGAGGATCCTAAGAACTTGCAAATCCAACTGTTGTCTGACTTCATTGACAACAAGTTGAACATCCCTACYGGTTCCTTGTCTGGTGCCAACTTGGCCTCCGAGGTTGCCAAGGAAAACTTCTCTGAAACCACCATATCCTTCCCTCCAAGATACGTCACCGACAAGGACCACGTCTCTGTTAAGTGTAACTCTATTGCCCACCCACACGATCCAAAGATCCTAAAGACTTTGTTCCACAGACCATACTTCCATGTCAGAGTCATTGAYGATGTTGCYGGTGTCAGTGTTGCTGGTGCCTTGAAGAACATYGTTGCCTTGGCCTGTGGGTTCGTYAAGGGTCTTGGCTGGGGTGACAACGCTGCTGCCGCCATCCAAAGAATCGGTCTGCAAGAAATCACCAAGTTCGGTATCAAGTACTTCCCAGCCTCCAAGATGGAAACATACTACGTTGAATCAGCCGGTGTTGCTGACCTGATCACCACCTGTAACGGTGGTAGAAACGTCAAGGTTGGTAAGAGATACGCTGAAATGTTCTTGGAGGGCAACAGAGACATCAATATCGGAGATTTGGAAAAGGAAGTCCTAAACGGCCAATCCGCWCAAGGTATCATCACCTCTGAGGAAGTCAACCAATGGTTGCAGTTCAAGAACGAAACCAACGAGTTCCCATTGTTCTCCTGTGTTTACAAGTGTCTGTTTGAAAAGGCYGACTTGACTGAGATTCCTTCCATGCTGGATACAGAGTAATTCATATTTTTTTAAATATATATGTTTTATTTTTTTATTTCTTCCATTGATGGATTGCTTTCCAACAACTCTTTATTATGAATATATATGCTTATCAATTATTAATTTTTTTTTTTTTTTATTGGTTCAAAAAAAAAAAAAGCAAAAGATACAAGGTTCTTACATGTCTATTGATATATATTACATGAGTTGTTTTATTCATTACAACAAAAACTTTTACTTATAGGCTTCATCAACTTCCTTTTGAACAGCAGCCAARATCTTCTTTCTTTGYARCTTTTGAGCAGAGGTGACGAATCCTGAGTCTGGAGTCCACTCACCATCAAATAATACAACATTCAAAATCAACTCAATACCAGCTAGTCCCTGGGACTTACCTGTCTTCAACAACTCTTGCAAAACAGCATTTGTCAACTTGGAGTCATSCAAGACATGRGACAACTCATCCTCGTGCTTGATCAAACCCAGTTCAATGGCCTTTTCAGCACACTTCTTGTGRTTTGGCACARCAATACCAACTGGCTTGACCTTGCTTTGATCAGCATACACACAGATGTTGTCGATGTATGCATTGGATCTGTAGATGGACTCCAACTTTTCAAGAGCAATGTACTCACCGTTCATTGTCTTGACCAAGTTCTTCTTTCTATCAATGATCTTCAACTGGCCAGTGGAGGTCCAGTATCCAATGTCACCAGTCATGAACCACTTTTCATTGGTCTTTTCATCATAGTGGATGGCATTCTTGGTTTCAGTTTCGTTGTGGTAGTACTCTTCCAAAACCGGACCACCRCAGATCCAAACYTCACCTTGGTTGTCCTTGGCAAAGTATCCCAACTCCTCAGCATCAACCAACTTGACCTTGATGGCACCTGTCAATTGTCCACAAACACCGTACTCAAAGTTGTTTGGAGAAACAATGGCGGTGTTGGCTACAGTTTCAGTTAAACCATAACCAATCAACATTGGTCCGATCAAGGTGGTGATGAACTCTTGGGCATCAAAGGACAATGGGGATCCACCGTTCAACATCAGTCTTATGTTACCACCGGTGGCCTGYTTGACCTTTTTRAAGATAACATTGGATATGATGCCTGGTACAATWGGGATTCTGTACTTGTCACACTTGACCTTTGCATGGTAKGCAGCCCAGAAGATCTTTTGTGTCATTGATGGTTGCTTGGCAATTTGACCCAAAATACCCTTTCTGACTTGTTCCCAAACAGCAGGGACACCAACCATGATAGTTGGCTTGAATGCCTTCATGTCACCCTCACAGTTTCTGACTGAGGTATCGGACAAGGTCTTCACACCAGCATAACCCAAGATACCACCCCAGTAGAAGGTGATCAACTCAAAGGCCAACTCAAAGATGTGTGCCAATGGCAAGAAGGCAATGATTCTATCTCTTTCATTAACAGTGGACTTATCAACAACATTGGAAATACCACCCAAACCAGAAACAATGTTCTTGTGGGACAAGACGACACCCTTTGGCTCACCGGTTGATCCAGAGGTGTACATGATACATGAGATGTCTTGTGGGGTTGGAGGRTGGACATCAATGTCATTCTTGTGCTCACGACCTAGGGCAATGACCTCAGGCATACTGATGATCTTGATGTCTGGTCTTAGCTCCTTGATCTTYTCAWAGGCTTCAAAGGCACTCTTGTACATCTTTCCATTTTGTCTCTTGTCTTCCTTGTCAATGTTTTCGGAATGGACAATGAACTTGATGCTTTCACACTTTTGAACAGGAACCAATAATTTTTCCAATAAGGCATTGTCAGTGAAAATCAACTTGGATTGGGTTTGGTTGATGGAGTGGATCAATCCAGATTCACCCAAGGTGTCGTATGCAGTGGCAACAGTCAAGGCTTGGGACTGAGCTGCCAAGTAGGTCTTCATCCACTTGTCTGAGGTGGATGCAAAGATGTGGACCTTGTCACTGCTGTGTGGTTCCAAACCCAACTTGATGAAACCCTTACCGTAGTTGGTGAATAGGTCCAACAATTCTTGACCCTTTTCGTACTTGTAGTCACCCAACTCGTAGTATTGCCAAGTCTTCTTGGTTTCAACGTCCTTGCCATTGACTTTCTTGATCAAGGTCTTTTCTTCCTCATGTATATCAATTAGCTTTCTGTAGGCCAAAACATCCTTTCTTTTGTTCTTTTCCAAACACTCAACAATGTATTCATAAACAGTGTTACCTTTCAGGTTGGCAGGTCTTTCAAGAACTTGCTTGTTGTTTTCGTAGAAGATGTGGCTGTTGACTCTTTCGGCAGTTTCGCCTGGGTTCTTTGGTTCTCCTAATGGAACGTTAACTAATCTGGCCATTKTATGGAAATAATACGTGGTGTTATTTTGGTTTACTATTTGTTAAAGTAACTTTTAAAATTGATTACTAGTGTATTGATAAGATGTTTTAAGGATTTTACTAATGTGTATTAAACAAAAAAATGGAATATGCTTATGAACACAATGTCTCTATGGTGTAATTGTCCTCGTCTTTTTTTTTTTGAATGGTTTAACGGGTAAACTTCTCACCAAAATTCAAAGAAAAWTTTTTTTTTCCAGAGAATTCTTATAATTTGTTTTTTAAAAARGAATTATACTGCAAGCACTGTTAGATTATGTAATGTTTACGTTTTAGACAGTGGGGTTAGTATATGGATGTTAGTATAAGAACGATATGAATACTCAGTTTAGTTGTTAAATCCTTAATGGGGGTTTTTTAGGGTTCTAACAGTTRATGCCTTCCACTTGTATTTTTCTTCCATGAACTTAGCTTATATACAATCGTCTGTTATTTCCTTTAATGAGTGATAACACTGTTGACTATTAATCAACACACGTCATTTTTAAAATAGTATCAACAAGTACATGACGACTCTTATCTTTGTATTCATTGTAGAAGGTCTCATTATTCAGCCAAAGAGAATAAACAGAGAGAATCAAATTGTTGATACTTTTTTTTTTCTTTAAGKGGTGAATTTTCTTATCTTTTAATCAATATGCGTTACGGGGATACACTTCATAGGTTAATGGCCCTAACATTACAATGCTTAAAGCCGTTCATTCACCMTCTCCTCATTTCCATATACAGCATTTTGTATTGTTAACGCTAACTAAACTAATTTGATGATTTGATTATCATTCATAGACTGATGGATGGAAATGCGATAACCACTTCATCTCTCATTTGATTAAGAGACCCGATAAAGTGCATATAAAAACAACATAGTGGAAAAAGGGCGTTCTATCGGAGTTAAGACAAAAAATAATGAACGCACACTTCGCTTTGAATCCTTCTTTTTTTTTTTTTTTGTTCTGCTGTGAATCTATATATGGGATTCTTCTTCTTCTTTTTTTAATTACATCAGACAAATATTAACAAAACCATTAAAAGACCTGTACACTTCGACAATACAATGGTGTGGATTCCCTTCTTCAGCTCATCTAAACCTATTGATAATCAACAACACGCCCCAGATAGAAAGTCCAGAAAACTTTGCTGGGARAAGAGAGACGAGTTTTTTAACTGCTTAGATAAAATCAACATTTTAAACTCACTGGATCCTAAGAACGCTAAAGCTGTCAAGGACAACTGTTCAAGCGAAAAGGCAGAGTTTGAGTTCAACTGTGCCACATCATGGATTGAGTACTTCCAAGAGAAAAGAGTGGCTGAATATAAGAGACAAATGGTAATTAAGGAATCCAATGAGTCTCTCAAGTAGAGCTAGTAAACAACCCTTGTAAATAAACTTTTAACTTATATACACAGAAAAGAAAAATATAATGTAACGATTGGGAAATAAATATTCAACTTTTACAGACAATTCTTTTAGAATCATTTATTATTGTTATTGTTATATGTAATATATACTAATGTGCTTCATAATYATCGCTACGATATTAAACAGTCACAGTGACTATTTTGGTTCTTGTTAATGTACTTTTTGCATGGTCATGATGTTCTCTCTTGGCATTTGAAGATGAATTTGATGACCCACCACTTCCGGCTTTGAAGACATTAATCACAGCCTTGTTATAGTTTTTGGCAGTGACCACACAAAAGTTGGATTCGCTTCCTCCAGGRCCAGTCACTTCATTCAAACCATTTTTTGATGGATCAATGGAGCAAGGCAATCCCTCACAGTCMCCMTCTGAACAGGTAATRCTGATCCCAAAGCTTGGCTTTGTGTCTTTGTATGGGGATGAGTCCTCGAAGTAAACCGGATTCCAGCCAATCTTGACATATGTGCTTCCACTGTCATCCATGTTGGCTCCTGCAACGTATGGGGACCAGTTACCCCACGGATTGGCTGTTGATCCCCAAACACATCCTTCTGATGTTGACACACCTGGCGGATTTATGTAGTAGTGAGCAGCTGTTTTGGCCCAGTACTCAGTTCCTGGCACAGCAATCACTTGTGAGGACCCAGCATCAACATTTGTGGGGATAAGCATTTCCTCATTTCCTGGCAGGACTGTTTGACAAAATGCAACGTTGGAACTCATCTCGTTATTGACTGAAACMGTTCCCTTCCCGTTGTAGCAGTAGCCCTTGCCTTGGTTTTTCAGTTGTATTTGACCAGTGTTACTACAGTAGATACCACCTCTCAGTGATGACGGGTAGCCCTCATAAGATGTAACTGAGGAGTCAAACTGTGCCATTAGCATTCCTGGCTCACAGGCATATGGACACCAGGAACCATAAGTGCAAGCTTGGTCACTGTGCATAGCATACCCTTTGTTCAATCCTGACTCACCAACAGCCACAACACCAGCACCATTTGAAATGAAGGCGCATGTGCCTCCAGAAGAAGATCTTTTGAACAAGTTGGCCAACGGCTTTCCCTCAATGGTCATTTTACCTTTGATATCCTCCTTTCCCGCTCCCTTCAAGTGTTCATAATCATTGGGAGCATAAATGTTTTTTCCATCATCTCTTTTTTTGATGTTGGTCAAATCACTCAAGCCAATGCTTGATATATTTTCCAAAATAAACGTTAAGAATATTAACAGTGTTTGTATCATGTTTTAGTCTTACTGGGTATACATTTTACTCCTATTAGACTCTTTAAGAAACAAAAAAAAAATGCATGCCATTTAAAAGCAATAAACAAAATTTCAAGWTTTACAAGGAAGAAGAGTATGAACTTGCAAAAAAAAAGAACATTTTTTTACAAAAATAATTAAAGTCAAAATGAATTGTTTAGAATAAGTACTCTGGTTTAATACTCAAATGATTAATAATAATTTACTTTTCCCTTTAAAAATAAAGTTCCCTTTAAAAAAAAGTTGATTAAACCTTTTTTTTTAAAAAAAATAATTTGGTTTAACTAATAGAGAGATATTTGTATTCTTTTTTGACAGTTTCTGAGAACAAAAAATGAAGGGAAAAAAGCTTATAGGTAACCACTGTTTCAAAAAGTGCACTTGGTTTTCTTGTACACTATTAGAATGACTCTGAATCTTTTCCCACTTGTAACAACTAAAATCCGTGATTGTCGACTACAATTTTATTTTTTATGGTCTGCTTACTTTCACGAGATGAGGAGGCATTATAATAATCATTAATAAAAAAATTACTGCAGGATCAACTACTTTTATTTTGAAACATTTTCATTTTTAAGATGACTTCGTTCTTTTCAATTTATTGTATGTTAGTTCTGTTGATATGATGTGTTAATTCGGAAAATCGCGCACTAATCGTGGGGTTTTAACAATCAATAAAATATTTAAGTTAAGTAAAAATTAGTTCAATAAGTTCCAATGAAAATGCCGGCTATAAGCTATTGGGTTTTCCTTGGTTCTTTAAATATATATAAAGTGTTTGTAAAGTTAACTTTCTAAGGAAAGTTTATAGTAAAAAAATACAGGATTCTTAGTGAAAAATTTGCCACCCATGAAATGGGCTTCAGCGGAAAATTTTTCTCTCATGCGTTTGCGTCTAAGCTTTTTCTCTGTCTTTGACGGATTCTCTTTGTACCTAAAATTACTATGGGCGAATCCTATTTCGCTCAACAAGTTCAAGGAAACAAACAAAAAGAAGTCAACTTATGTATCAAGTCTTCCTCAAAAATAGTGAAACTTCTTATTTTAGGAAAAATACTTACTGATTATGACCATCAATCTTCAACGCTTTATGTTTCTTTCTTGTGAATGAAAAATCAGATATATAAYATTCCAGGATTTTAGTAAAGATATACCAAAGTTAATAATTACACCAATTTTCAGACTATTATTACAGYAACTTCTCTTAAAGCATAAGACAACCTAAAATGTCAATCAAAATCCCTAACATATATGATAAACTCGTTTCTTTTTTTTTTTTCTTCTTTTGAATTCTACATAAGTGTTGCCTTCATGACTCTGAGACTACCAAATTCTTGACACACCTCTCTGTTTTTCTGTAAACAAAGAMAATTTCTTTTGTTTAAAAAAAAAAAGGAAATCATTATGAAATAACCTCTCTTTGGTTCATTTAAACTTCTGTTAGAGGTTATGGTTTTTATTCAGGAGAAAAAAAAAAAATCACTAGCTAATCTGCTTAWTTTCCCCCTTCTCGGCAGAAGTCAACTGTTRCAAATCCTATTATGTGATTATATCCGATTTTTGCTATAAAAAAAGAAATGAATATCCCTAAAATCCAAATTCTAAAAAAAAWATCAATTCACCACATAGATCTCCTATTTAATAATAACCTTTTTATTACATCAAAAACTTTCATCAAAAAAGCTAAACTGAATAATAGACAAATCCSAAMAAAAATATATTGTGAACTCTCTAAAATTAAGAAAAAAGTATATTCAACACCMTTTATTTATATTTTTATTACCWGCAAATCTATAATAAATACAGCAACCAAATCATGAAAATATCAAGTAAAGAAATTAGAATAGCTTCATTGCTACTTCTAGATACAGTCTTCTTCTTCATAGAACTAATAGTGGGCTACTCCGTTCACTCTTTAGCATTAATTGCAGACTCATTCCATATGTTGAATGACATCATTTCTCTTATCATTGCCTTGTGGGCTGTTAAGGTTTCAGAAGCACAACAGCCAGATGCCAACTACACATATGGTTGGAAGAGAGCTGAAATTCTAGGTGCGCTAGTCAATGCCATATTTTTGATAGCCTTGTGTGTCTCCATCTTTATAGAGGCTGTTCAAAGATTCTTTGAGCCACAAGAAATAGGCAACCCAAAGCTTGTGCTTGGTGTTGGTGTTGCTGGTTTAGTTTCTAACTTCATTGGTTTGATCTTGTTCCATGAACATGGTCATGGCCATTCTCATTCTCACGGTGGCTCATCTCATTCCTCTCCTCAATTTGAGGACCTGGAAACTCACGGACATGACCACTCCCATGCCAGCATCAGTATCAACGACATGATGCCAGACACTGTTGTACACAGAGCCTCTCAAGCTCTGGGAACAAGAACATCAGTTTCAGCAGAACATGAGCCTTTGCTAATCAATGACACCAACTCCAACTATGGAAGCCATGAAGCCGGTCATTCACATGCACACAGTCATGAAGATCATTTAGAAGACTTGGATCACCAAGTGAAAAAACCATCAGGTAGCTTAAACATGCACGGTGTCTTCCTTCATGTTTTAGGTGATGCTCTAGGTAATGTTGGTGTTATTTTAAGTGGTGTATTTATCTGGAAGACAGACTACTCTTGGAGATTCTACTCGGACCCAGTCGTTTCCTTATTCATCACTGTTATAATTTGTGCCTCTGCCATTCCTCTTTCAACCAAGGCATGTAAGATCTTGTTGCARGCAACACCTGCAGACATCAATGCCGATTTGGTCAAGGCTCAAATCTTGAAGATCAAAGGTGTGTACTCTGTTCATGATTTCCAYATATGGAACTTAGATGAATCTTTCAGCATTGCCTCCTTGCATGTGGAAATCAAATGCTCTCCAGATGAATACATGTTGATTGCAAAGAAAATCAGAAACATCTTCCACAAGTTCAATATCCACTCCGCCACTGTCCAACCAGAGTTCTTGGATGACTCTGCCTTTGGTGCTGACAATAAACTGAGATTCTCTAGACTTGCAGGTGGTGGTGTAAGCTATGAAGAGGATTCCTCTAAGGCCGATACAGGCAATGCTGATTTCAACATTGGTGATAGAAAAAACAGTAAACAAAGCTTGGCTGGTGAATATGGAGTCACCACTTTGGACACAGGGTGCTTGGTTGATGAAGCTTCAAACTGTAATGCAGACTCCTGCCTAAGCTAGTTAATATATACATTATAAATTCAATTAAAAAAATATTTTATTAAACAACATAATCTTTAGTTTATTATTTAGTATTTTGATGATGTTCTTGTTTATGATAAATCGATGGGTTCACGTGACTATGTGGCTGTTTCTTTTTTTTTGAGTGAGAGAAAAAAAAGTCTCCTTATCTCTGAAAAGCTACATTCTAGAAAATCACAAACATGTAATATTTTTTTTTAAACAGAAATGGAAAACAGGGGGGAAAAAGTGATGATTAGAAGCCACAAAAAATAACGTAACGGTATATAAACAATTTGTATTCAAACACATCTTTTTATCTTTGATGTCATCTTAAACTTGTAATTAAATTTTAAACAGGTGATATTTTCAATAATAATAAAGATAGTATATTATTTAGACAAACCAGTCCATCACACAAATTCT